>VYYJ01000281.1:38132-73216 GCA_021029165.1 Cyphoderus albinus | reverse complement strand
CCCATTTATCACTTTTTGTGTACTTCACTCCGGGTTCAAACAGTTTGACCCGTAGTGAACACGTTGAACCCCGCAAGAAACTTTTGTCGACCCACTGTAGATGTAGGCATGTAGATATTCACACAACAGGAAGCTCGCAGTGTCCAACGTGTCTCCTGCAGTTTCCACTCGTAATAACCTTTCAATGTCAGTGCTCCCGCAACCCTTTGCGTCTCTTCCTCCCACAATCTCTCACTCATTCCGTTTTCTCAAGCAAACTTTCCACGTGCTCGAGTACTGTGAATGGGATTAGGTTGTGTTCACATCGGTGAAACTAACAAAACTTATCTAAAATAAACTGTACAACTGTCGCTTCTGTGTTAACAACCTTTCCGCTTCTGCATTTCTTCTATTTACTTACATCAACTTCAACCCATGTCTTCTTCACGCTTGTTAGAAGCATTTCAATCTATGTGAAGGCAAAATGGGGAAAAATTGAACGGGGGTTGGTTTGTTAGTTAGTTGACTGGTGGTGGTTACTTACTAGAGTGAGCACGCACTCTTTTCAGCCGGTGGAGCGTGAAAGAAAAGGGAAAAAATAAAAGTTGAAAAGGGCAAATGATACCACTTGAACCACAAATTACGAAAGCGTAACCACTCACACGCTACTGAGCTGTATGAGTTGAGTGAAAGTGAAATGAACGAGAAGACGAGAGAAAAAAGAAAGTAAAAGTTAGAAAATGATATAAAAGTGTATATGGCAAGAGATAGTAAATTATACCTAGATTCATCATGAAGTGGTACTTTGACCATTTCTTTTTTCTGTAAGTAGCTTTTATTCAACGCTCAGAGAAAAACTAAAAATACCACTGCAATGTGGTTCTGCGGTGCTCCACCATACAGCAGGACTTTGGGTTCTCGTCAAGTCACTCATTTACACCTTTATCTGGAGATAAAAAAGCAATACCACTACAAACATACATACCTATTGATATAAATAGGTACATATAAGATAGGTAGGTATAAAATTCGCACATTCCAAACCCATCATCGTCATCCCATTCATACTTATTTCAAACAATATTGCCAAATTTATTTCTACTTCCACTCTCCTTTTTTTCTTTCCAAAATTTAATGTGGATATTTGTTCCAATTTTTCTCCACTCAACTCAACAACTCTAAAAGAAGAAAAATCGAATAGTGTCCTGGAGCATGGAAATGCATGAGTGCTGAAAAAAATAAAAGTAGTTTTTTTCATCGCAAAACTTCTACTGCATAGCAGAAAAAACATGAAAAACCCTTATGATAAAGCGCTGTGAAGAAAAGATTATACAGAAAATATTTTCAAAAAACAAAAGAGATCAGGCTATTTTAAAATAGAAGAAGGCAGGAGATAATGTTGATGACAATGAAATGAAATGAATATCCGTTCGCTACTCTTGCAAAAAGAAGAAAAACAAGCAACCTCCTGGCTTACTAGCCTTACATTAGTCCCGTTGCTTGTTTGGGCCTGGTTCTCTAGTCAATGTGATGTGATGATAGGTTGGCAAAAATGAAAGCATTTCCTGAACTCAAACCATTTTATTACGACATACTTTAAAAAGGCAATATCTCTGATGATGGATGCACACACGCCCCGACTCCTGTTTATTTCCTCTTATCTCATCTCATCTGCAGCGCCTGGTGAGCAGGAAACAGAAGAAAAGGCATTCCTTCCTTGTCCTTCTTCTTATATTGCTACTTGCTCATGAATTTATGTCTCTAAAGACGATTTGTGCGTCCTACTCCAATTCTTAACTCCGCGAAGTCGAAGAGAGGGCAAAGGAGACAAAATATTTTCAACTTTCCCAGCACATTATTATCCCTCTTCCTCAGAGTCGGTATTGCACTGGGACATAAAACACAGGCTGGTCGAGATAAGGAGAAAGTCTAGCCTTGTGGATAGCATTATAAGTATAATGTGTGTGTGTGCAATAAATATACATGTAAGGTAAAATAGTGTGGTGAAAGTAGTAAAATGGTTTAGTCATCCTTTTTTACTAGTTTGCTTTTTGGCCAGTAAAACAACAATAAAAAGGGGGCAACCAACCACAAACGTGGGCTCACGAACTGATAAAGAGTACAAAAATGAACGAGAAAAGGAAAAGGGAAGAGACAAGGCAACTCAATTCGTGAATCAGAGTCAAAGCTTGAAAGCTTGTTGATTCTAATCTGTCTTGCTTTAATTGAATCTTTCCCATTCTCCATTCTTTCCAAATGTCCACAAGAAAAGAATTTTCGTCCTAGTGGCTGGCTGGCTGGCTGGTTACCCAACCTCACTTGAGTCAGTGAGTACAATTTTTTTCTCTAGTTTCACGAATCGATTTCTTCATTTCATTTATTTACTTTCCTTCCAGTGTAATTTTCACTTTTCTCTGTAACTTCAATTTTATCTAGATAGTCAGTCCCTTGGGATTGTGATGTGAAAATTGGTGAGATGCTTTGCTCACTACATTAATTCAAATCCTTTCCCGTGATTAAGTAACCAACCCAACAATGAAGTGCAAATCTGCACAAAACTTCAGTTTTGCAGTCAGGGGCATTGAGCGAAAACGTGATGTACCCAACTTCTAAAGACGCAATCATTCATTTACTTCCTGTATCATTCAATAATTATGACCTTCACACAGTGATATGAAAATACTAAAAAGCTGGTACATATATGTATAACCGCCCAGGGAAATGATTCCAAAAGTCGTCTCATTATCACTAAAACACAAGTAACTAAAACTGTTGGAACTCTTTTCCCAAGAAAACTCCGCCGTCTCCATTTCCAAATAATTTAAAAAACAAACTCTGACAAAAGAAGTTGCACTTTCTTGTTAAGAAATTAAAAAGTATTTCATTCGTCCTGTAATGTCCCTTCTCATATATAGAGCGAGGCATTGGCAGTGTCAAATATCTACTTACTTAGGCTTAAAGATTTTACTTTCAGACAATTTTTCCCGTTGGTAAAAATTCATTCAAAAATATAATACAGACTGGGACAAAAGAGCTTGGCTGGTTCTTATCTGATAAAAAGGAAATGAAATGAAATGAAAATGAATAGGGAAGAAAAGGCGACGGAGATTTCAGGGAATGAATTCTTCAGTGGCTGGAAAAGGAAAGGGAAAGGCAGCTTTAAAGTGTCTAGGAGCGAAAAGAATGGAATGAAAAGTAGAAAAAAGCGGAGGAACTTTACTTTTATTTCAAGCGGTTGAAGAGGAAAATGTGGAGGAAGGAAATCCACAACTGTCACCAGGTTCTTTAGCCTGCCTCGAAGGAGGAAAACTGTTGCTCTGTTTAACGATGTACCTGTTACCTATTTCTACCTGACTTTCTTTTTACTGAGCAACACACACTTAGGAGACAGTAGTGTAGAGCAAATACCATGTTTGCACTTAGCGGTGTCTTCCTTCCAACCTACTTCACTTCCCCAACTCTTCTTTTCTTCTGACAACTGTCAAAATTACTTTTTGACCCTGACATGACTTAGCTAAGTGTCACGCGTTCCATTACGCTTATTACAACGGCTTAAAACGTTTTGTCAAACTTGATAAAAACGGGTAGCGAAAATGTGAGCACATTATTATACCTGCACTACCAAAATGGTAATCGATCAGTCTTTCCATGTCTCTAGGTAATGTCTTGAATTGATCATTTTTTTTCAGCTCAGCTAGCTCAGCTTAATCCATTTCTTCAATTGATCATCCCAATCTCAAGATGAATGTCTCGAATTGCAGGAGTTTCATCGCAGTGCGTATAGTTTTAGACCTTCAAACGTCATCATTTTCCCAGCTTAAGTTACCTATCTATGCTTATCTAAGCTACCTATACGTTCACCAGCAAATTACAGTTTTCCGGTGCAAACATTGTGAACCGGATGGCAATGTTACTTTTTCGCCATTTTATTCCCACATAAATTATAGAACTTGTAAGTTAAATATGTTGCAGTTGGAGATGTTAAAGAATAAAAAAGATTATGCAAAGTCTCGTTCCTCTGCTCATCTCTTCCTTACAAACCCCCATCGGATTTTCGGGATAAAATTCGGCCAATCTCGTTTCCTTTAATACTTTTTTCCTTCTAACCAAGGACAATGTCAGCATCCGGTGAAAGCGCAGCATTTTAAATGAAAGCAGATGAGACGGAACGTGATGAAGCTTAATGTAAGCTGTTGTTGCTGCTACTATTGTATCATGCAGTTTACAGCCAATCCGTCTGTTTGGAGATTTTTTGGTAGATTAAGAACTGCCCTTAACAAACATATCACGGAAAAGGAAAACCGGTCGCGATTCAATTCAATTGAATTCACATCCAAAATTGACTAATGATTTTTTTGACCTGATTCCCTGCAAACAAAACCCGTGTGACCGTCTGGCCATGAACACGATACCTCTCTTAAGAACCACTCATTCTTGGAAGTGATCCGATTTCAGAGTGATCAGAATTTGATAAAAATTCTTCACCTTTTGTCCTTGAAATTCTCCCCTATTTTTAATTCTGCTTCTTCATCTCTGTTACAGCACAACGGAAAAACAAAATGTCTCGATTTTAGTAGACCTGTACACAGCTTGACTCTATACCTGTCATCAAGTGTCAACAAATCATTCATCACCACTGGAAATAAAAATGTCTTGATGTCTGAATAACTAATCAACGGACTGACAGAGTCTCGGAACGCACACTCATTCACTCGGTGCTAATAAACTCGTTGAATGGGACCGCGTGCGATGATCATGATGATGATGATGACTTGGAGACTGATTGATAGTTTCCTTCATTAATTTCATGTCACCGTTTTAGTCTGTGACAGGTTGCAGATTAATTTATGTACGTACATCATTCAACTCTGTCAATAGCGACCTACGAACTGAACCATCCAACCGCTCATTGAGCGAGAGGGACATGTCTGCAAAAATGAACATGTAAATACATACATACACCGTGATTTCGATTGTGATTATTATTTATATGACAGTTGTGGCCTACCCACAAACTGACTGTCAAATAAACATAAAAATTGAAGAAAGGCGGCACTCTACAGAATTGAGAGTTGATGGTGATATGACGTGAAGGGAATGTTGCATTATGATGTAGACTACACCGTGTAGTATTTAAAGGAGAAAAAGCAATAAATCAAAGTTTCTGGGTACGTAATATTTCTAGATTTTATTACAACTAATGCAACGAGAGTTGAAATTGAGTTTCAATTTCAATACGTTGCAATTTGATTGGCTCACAAAAAGAGAAGGCTGGGACAGTTTGCTTGCGTATTACGAGGAGAATAGCAGACATTAATAATAATAGGTTTCACATTGTCTGAATCAGACATGTTCCGTGCACGCACCGCTGCTTCAAATAAATCGCTCTCGTTATGGGTTCCAGCGCACCACCACTGTAACGGACCACGCTACATTTTTCAAATCTCTCCTTTCATCAACTTCCTCTACTTCAGAGTCAGATTCATGTAAGTTGGAAATGGCGTTGAATTTTTAAGAAATTCATTCATCAGGTTAGAGGCATAGCATAACACAACGTCCTTTCTCACAGTCAGAGTCAAGTGAGTTCTTTCTTATTCCGATGGCGGATGCATGAGTGACAAAGTTTCATGAAACTCATATTATCGTCTGACAAGGCAATATGTGGCAGCCATAAATTTCTAATATTTTATTTCCCTTTCACACAGAGAGAAACTAAATTTCTTATTTATTACCCTTCTCGATTAAACTACTTTTTAGCAAATGTTCCTATGAATTACAATGCGAAACTCAAAGTCTTTCCGGTAATCCACACATACTCAACCTAAAAATCCAGTAATCGTGATCATTGATCTTGATAGTGAAACGTGCGATACAAAAATGCATACGTTATAAAATATTTATAAGATAAATAATGTTTAACTAGTAAATCTCTTAGCCATTACCATTACCCACAAAAAGAGTGGGCGTGTTGGTACACTTGGAAGTATGTTTGAGAAAAAGTATGAATAATTTATAAAAATGTTTGTTTTATGTCAGAACCGAACCAACGGAGGTATCAATGTCCCCTGCAAGCCTGTAATTTGTATCGACAGCAATCGAATTCACGATCATTATCATTAGTATCAAGGAAAATGACAATCTTTGCTTCACTCTCCTCGATCAATAACTTCTTAGAAAATTGCCGGCTTGCTGACAATTTTAATGGCTTATTTTTTTGGCAAACAACTTCGTTTATACTTGGTTGAAGAAAACTACCTGAATACAAGAAGACAAGAAAAAAAGCAGCGGAAAAGTGGAAGTGTGAAAAAGTGCATATTTTTAGCAAAGAAAAACAGATTTGAATGAGTATGTGTGAAAAGCCACTTTTCAACTCGATATTCACGTAGAGAAGATAAAATTTTATGTGATCGTAAACACATCATACCCCGAGATTTTTTTTTGTCGAAAGAGAGGGGAAAATAACAACAATGATTGTGCCGGAAAATTGGAGTAAAGTGAGCGAGCAGCTCAACGAGATGATAATTACCTGCAATAAATACTCGAGTATTGCAAAACTAGGTCCAAATATTTGTTAAAAGTTAAGTTGGAACAACTTGCTATTACAAAACGTTTACAGAGAACATTCATGCCTAATTTGAATACTGCAGCAGGAAAAATCCACTTTCATGGTCTTCTTCCCCCGCTGCTGCCCTACATAAACTATTTTCCCTTGTTTCCCTTCCATAGTCAGCTCACGTTGTTGCATCGTTTTCCTATCGTGCATAATTTTAACCATGGATTGTCCTAAATAAATGCAGATCTATGTATGCGTGCGTTCTAAACCAACTCACTACTGCATAAAATTTGTCGAAGTTCACAAGAAAAAAACTTTCCAACTCATTCTCACTCAGTGAAGAGTAAGCAATATTTTTAGACAGGCAGGCAGGAAAGGAAACGACCAACTAACAGTGGAAGGAAATAAAAGCTTTTCCAGCTGGAGCTAACACGCCCGTCCGGTCGACATTGGCAATTACATAAAAAAGTTTCCTTATTGGAACACACCCAGAATAGAACGAACGAGAAAATTGCACTTATTGCTGCCGCTGCGGAACACCGTTCAATTTATTAAGTGAGGCAACTTTATTTATCCGGTAGATTGATTTAAAAAATAATCCCAACAAAATGAAATGGGCAGATAATAACTTTATACATTTTCGTTGCAATTGGATTCTGTCAAAAAATTCCATTCATTCATTCTCTCACTCAGTCATTTAACATACCTCGCATTTCATTCAGCGCCGTTGCCTCGCACTATTACTTACGCTTATGCTATCAAGCGTTCATTTGCAATTGCAAATAAAGTTGCAAACTTGTCTATTTTACAAGGGGAACTCGGGAGTGGTTGAAATTAAAGAGGGGAAAACGAGTTAATGAGAATTCTCCACCCACGAGTGTTAACATTAATGTATGTAACATAAGATTCACACACGAGCAAACACAGTGACACATGGAACGTAACCCAGTTTCCTTTCGTAGGAAAGAGAAAGAAGGAAGAAAGTAATTTCTTTCATCGTCCTAAATATGGCTTGCTTTGTACAATCATCTTTCTTCAATGAGTTGTGCAATCAAATAATGAGAAGAAAATGAAATTAATTACTCACCAGGCTGAATACCTTCGGTGCCTACGATTGGAGTGACTTCCTCTTCCCTTTCCGTTCGTTTTCCTTTCCTTTTATTCTTCTATAGAATTGAAATTTGAGAGCGCCTGATTTTAACACATGAGTACGTGGATGGGCAAGAAAAAGTGTTCAATAAACTGATTTGTTTGTAGACAATATCGTCCTTTCAATAATTTCGCAAATAAATATTCTAGAAACAACTGTCAATGTCCCAGATCATAATCAAATGAAGCATAGTAATTTTTTCTGTTGCGGAACTGGAGCGGAAACCGGGGGAACTAAATACTGAAACGTCTTATAAAGGGGTGAATTGTTCATGCTGAACTTTTCTTCTTCTGTGCAGAAGGAAATTCTTTGTTTCATTCAATTATTATTATTATTTATTATTATTTAGTGTTTGCACTTCACTTGACATTCAAACCACAATCTATTTCTAAACAGCAATAATCAACCACGGTGGCTTATTTAAGTCAGTTGAAAATCGTTATTGGCCCTGTTTTTCACGTAGTAGCAGAGAAAGTGGCAGGCGAAACCGCAACTTGTCCAACTTTTCCCCCAATAATCATAAATCACCAGCCAACAAACACTCGGCTGCTTCCTGCGTAACGCTCCTTCACCAACGTCTGTCTCGTGTATATTCAATTATGCTAATGTTCCAATTCGCACTTTGGACAAGGTAAAATATTGCGTCTTCTCTGCCTGCCGTCTCTAAGTATATATTTATTTTTCACAGAGTATTTACGACGTCTCAAAACGGAGAAAAACAAAAACAATGAGAAGTTTATGTTGCCGACAGAGAGGAATTCAGATAAGATGAAATGAACAAGATCAAAGAGAAAAACGGAGAGCAACGATAACAAAGTAAAGGTGAGAAGTTATCTTTGGTTACTTTGTCTGAGAGTGTAGCGAAAAGCTTTGTGTTCTGTAGCGGGAGATGATTCTCCAAGTTACCTCTTGGGTCACAGTCCGATCACGGAATGAAGCTGAGCATCGAGGAATCTCGTCTTACAAACTCCTCCGCTTCCGACTTCTGTCCTGTCTGACCAGAGGGAAAAGCATGGAATTGGAAGCGGCGACGGTGGTGGTAGTGGCAGCTGTGTCCAAACTGCACGATTCGATGTGGTCGTTTATTAATAAGTGTGAGCTGCAAGCGAAGCAACATCAACACAAGCGGCAAGTGAATTACTGGTATTACCACTGTGTGTGTAAATGTGTGCACTCGTAATTCTCCAACTGTCCTAGCTTATCTTTTTCTCCTAACTGAGCACCACTCACTTCTCCATTACATTTTACTACTGATATTGGGAAATTTGGTGGAAGCGATGAAAGTGTTATTTTCTATTGGTATTATGATACCCGTGTAGTTGTCGACTGATCAAATTCAAATGAGCGAGGGGAATGTGTGTACAACGAGCAAAATCCGACTTGCTTCTTGTTCAAAAACTATAGCCCCGACGTTTCTCTTCTTCTCATGCTTCTTAATACTAGGATTTCTGCTGTTTTCCTTGCTTGCTCATGGCAAATTTAAACAACGTCGTCGGTTGGAGGACTTTACCAAAAAAGTGAGCCAAGCGCAGTAGCAGGAAAAATAAAAGGCTGCTACTGCTACATACTCTTATTATGTAGTAGTGCTGCTGGTGCTGGCATGATATGAGAAAGAGTGTCTTTGCCTGTGTGCCCCAAAAGTGCCAACTTCACTCAGGGTTCGTGACACGACAGTCATGCGAAACGTATTGTAAGCAATTTTCCCATTCCACAAGTGAATTGTTGTACAAAAATAAAGCAGTGAAAAATTGCTACCTGATGATGGAAAAGAAAAGTAAAAAACAGAAGACGCAAAATCCTCTGTACAATTGGAATGTGCTCTTCGCTCTAGTAACTTCTGTTGCTGCTGCTACTGGTCATCAGAAACAGAAAGAAAAGATTTCGGGGCAAGATGAAATTCATCCTCTTATGGGGAATTACATGATTGGCCATTTATGTAGGCTTCTATTTGATCTCGAAGAAAAGTGTAGGAAGTTCATGAGACGGAAAGAATAGGTAAATTAAATGCGTTACGAGTTGGTCGATTGTACCCAAAATACCGACACCTACACACAGGCTCGTGTGGACACAACCTAATTTCGGTAGATGTATAAGAAGGAGTAATAATGGAAATCATGAATATTGCAGAGCCCCACTGTTTAATGTCCATGCATTTTAAATGCGGACCTGGAATAGTAGGATGCAGGAAGGATTTTGTCGCCGTCGTCAGAGGTTTATAAACAAACAAACTGCTTAAGCATTCCATTCAATTATAGAATGCAGCAAGAAATGATGGCACTGGGGATATGATCATTTACAATAATATGGAAATAAAATGCAAGAAAAGAAAGAGTGAGTCGTTAGTATCACATCGCATCACATTATATCATCAAAGTGAAAGCTGGAGAAAGGAAAGGAAGAAAGTTTGAGGGAAAGCTAGGTTTTGTAGGATTCAAGAATGCAGGACCAGCATTTTCCCATGATTTATTACTGTCGCTTAGGAGTACAACGTTATAAAGCAAAAACTTATTTATTGTTTGTCTTTTCATTCCTCTTCCCTTTCTCCACTCCACTGTCAACTCAATATGCTCGGTATTCATTCAATAAGCATTCGAGTCTTCTCCAAGTTTTTTTAAAAAGATGTGCTCTGCTGTGGTAAGGGTAAGAAAAAAAATTGTGCACACCATCTGGAGAAAGCAAGTTTTTCTGTTTATTTTTACTAAAATAATAAAAACATATTTGCTCCACTCACTCACTTACTTTACATCACATCTTTACTTACATACATTTACATCGTTGTTCGCGGTTACAAAAATACATTTAAAGTGTGCATAAATATGAGAGAGCATGAATGAAATTACAAAGGCATTACTTACAGTTGAAAATGCAGGGAAACGTGACAAACTGGAAAAATATTGCTTTCTTTACTCGCTCTCTCTTGAAAAGGAAAATATTAGTCATCTTGGAGATACATAACCATCACTCATCATTAGTCACTCAAAAAATCTACTTCACAAGTTCACAACTCACAACTCTGCTCGCCTCTTTCCATTTCCATTTCCGTGGAAATAAGATAAAAACGTCACTCTTCTCCTCAAAACCATGCTTGTTCAGAGTTACAAAAGTACGTCAGTTGAAACCCATTTTAGAAGACATTTGGCATTGGTGTCCTCTTTTCTTGTCTTGCGGTTCCTTCATTTTTTATGTATATTAGTTTACATTACATTATACATTTTCGTTGTCCCTGTGATGGCGATGATGATGATAACCCCTCTGCTGCATATTCCTTTCGTGTTCACACTTCAAAGTGAGAAATTTATTTAAAACATCTTGTTCCGCAAGTTGGTTCTAAAATTCCTTCTTGAGCGTGACTCATCAGTTTCGTTTTGACATTGTCAGTCATTTCCCCTCTAAACGAAACAGTTGTTTTTGCCCGAAAGGTTACATTGAAATGATTCGCGTATCAAATGGTGAAAAGTGAAGGAAATGGAGGGTGAAAGTGCGTCGTACTTTTTATCATGGCAGACAAGAGGAAATGAAAGTGGCATTGTAATTACCTAAACCGGGGTATTTTAGGTGTCAAAGTCCTACATATCCGTTAGGAGACTAAATTGTACGAACATTGTTGGTTCCCATCAGAATTTCCAGAGATACATATCGCCCTTTCTCATACCTCAGTAGTACACTCTCCTTGTCATCTCATAAAGATAAAAATTTGAGAGTGAAATCCCACTCACAAATTTTACTTGTTTCACAGGATTGTTCAGTTGATCTACCACCGCACGCCGCCACCGCAAACACTTTTCAAACAGTGACAATATGATTGTCATACGAACGTCACGCCCCTTTAAAAAAAAGTCAGACACAAAAAGTAAAAATACTCTAGATCTCTTTATGCACAGAGACGTGCAATGAATTTTGTCGACTTTTCACCTCGAAAATGCACACTACAAAATAACCTTTTAACCTTACTGTCCGAAAACTCAGTTCAATGCTCGTCCTCCAATTCTTTCTTGTTTGTTCTTTAATGACGCTGAAAAGCAAGACATTGGTGAGAGGATTGACGATCTTGTAAATAGTAGAAGCAGTGGGCTGTTTACACATATCATATCACAATGTACACGCATTATTCACGATCTTGCGAAAGTCGCAAAGGGAGTTTCTCGCCATTTTACATGTTCTACAAGACATTGCTTTAACTCAGCGCCTGAATGTTTTTTCTTCAGTGGGTTAAAATGCAAAAATAGTGATAATATTAGTGTTGATCAAGCAAATTCACCTTATTTCACATATTTACACTTACTCAGAGCTGCGATAGCCACGAGCGTGGATTCGGGTTCGCCTAGAAAATAAATACAAAGTAGGTGGTGCCATCCCATGCAGTTGAGTCGTTCCTGATAGTTTTGTGCGCCCAAGGGTGTACTTTTCTTTGGTAGAATGAGGAAACGCTCTAATAAATATGTATGGCTTATGAAAAAGAAGTAGACTGAATGAGATTATCGGGTAGGCAAACAAAAAATTTCCCTTCTCTTCATTCAGTCACTCAGAAAATGCTTCTGCCTGAGCAAGCATCAAAATGTAAAAAAAAGTCATTGCGTGCAACTCGAACAAGATTAAAGAAGACAGGACGACACAAGAAGGAAGAGGAACTAGAATTTTTTAAACACTCTTTTCTTTCCTCCGTTTATTCCAGGAAAACAACTTTTCAAGCTTTAAGTAAATAGCGTTGTAGATGTAGAAGTGACTAATTCCATTTCATTAAAAAAACAAGGAGTTTCGACAGGCCGAAAAATAAAACAAATTAGGTTACGATAAATTTTTAACGCTTGCATTTCGCAAAAGGCGACAGGAAAGGAAGGATTATGCACATGGGAGAATGAGACGAAAAGGAATTAAGATGTTATGAGAAACGCTGTCTGAATTGACTTTTGTGTAATAAGGAAAATATTGACTTTTACAGCAGCAGCAGCAAGATAAAAGTTGTAGTAGGTAGTTCCCATGACATGGATTATGAAGAAATGACAAATTTTTTGAGCAATCTGTCAAGTGAAAAGAATCTTTTTATGCTTTGCGTTACACCCGTGTCAGGTTTGTCCTTGTTTAAAGTATTACGAAGCTACGGACAGAAAAATATTTAATCCTTTAATAACCTAGAATCTCATCCGGTTAAACAATATCGTGTCATTTAATAACATTCTCCAAACAACTGAAATTGTCCATGTCAATGTCTAAATACATATATGCACATAATACATACAAAGAAAAGCTTAAAATCCTGAAAGGCAATAGACAGAGAGGTCACCATTTTCACAGCCGAAGCAGCAGCAGCAACTCGGGTCAACTGTATCCATCCGAAATCCGGATTCTCAAGTCATGATGCCCGTAATCATTAAAGATCATAAAAAATTTACCGGTTGCCAATCTGCCTGTAATGATGGACATACATAATATGCACGACAGGACTACAAGAAATAATTAGAGCGAATGTAAAGGAAGTAGTAGAAATCCACCGGCTGGCATTTACCTCCCGTCCGTTGATGTGGCTGTTGTTATCATTATCACGAAGCAAAGGTATTATTTATGCACTGTTCTCTAACATTTATTGAAAAGTTAATTAACTCAGTATTACGTATTTTATGGTTCAGCTCAACATCAAAGAGCAAACTTTTTGAGCATTATTGTATTTATATCTTTTCAGTGTTTTAGTGTTTTATGTTAGTATTATACTGTATTGTATACACGATATTTTCAGAGTACACAATGAGAAACTCTAGTAGTAATACACTGTAGTTAGTAAGCAGATTGTGGTCAGGATTTGGATTTGGAGTCATAAAAATTTCCACATATGCATAATAAAAATGGTTTTTATTTGTTCAAAGAGTAGCCGCTCTGGCGAAAGGCCTCGAGGACGCTTTCACCGTCCTCCTTCGCCAATGGCAGAAGCGGCAGCCGACACGGGCCTCCGTAAAGCTCGCTACTTGCATCCATTGCAGCTTTTAGCCCAGGAACTCCAAATTTCTTTGTAACCTACATTGACACAATAATCCAAAAACAAAAACGGCAACTTTAAATCTCCCGTTTTCTTGTTTTTCCCAATATTTCCCGCTCTTCTCAGTTCATGTGTGTGCTAGTACTTTCCCTTTTCCCTTAATCAGCGTTATCCTTGCCAATCAAGCGAGAGTGAGTTGAGCTTGGAAGTAAGCAAACAGGGATAAAGGAAATGAAGGGAAAATCCTCTAGTTTAAAAGCAAAATTTTCTCTCCTCAAAATGTTCTGTTATTGTTTCCAGAGTCTTGGAGAAAACTTACAGCATAATTCGGCGAGATTAGTCTCTTCTGAAGAGACACCGCCTTTTCCAACTCATTTCTCCTGAAAAAGTTATACAACTCGCACACTTCCCTCCCTAGAACATTCGCGAGAGCGGAAATGGTTCCTACGCAACCTGAAAACCAATCATTCAAGTATGAAAAACACAATGGACTAATATTTTAATGAAAATTAAATTAATCTAAAATGTGACTCTGAATGAGCGTATTTTGAATGTCTTTCACAACGTACCCAACGTACCCAAAATAACCGCTTCAAAAGACAACACAAACCTTCCTGTATCAGGAAGAGGAAGATAAACGTGTTCTAACTTAACATACTTTTAATAAATGTACATAGTACTGATTTGAAGTAATAAATGAGCCGTGAGGCTGTAAAGTCTATATTGGCAATGGAAAATTGGGAAATGTCGTTTTTGTTCTGGTTTTGTCGTAAGCCGTAGTAAACAATAGCCACGAATTTGGTTCTCTATAAAGCAATTTTATTTATTGTGTTTGTGTAAAAATAGTATCAGGGATGTAATGTCCATGTCGCCTGATTCCTTAGCCCTGAGCAACCGTGCAATCGCCCTCTCCTCGGAACAATGCGTAACGCCCAGAATTATTTATGTAACTCACTTCAGAGAAGAGATTCAAAAAGTGGTCTGGTCTGGTCTGGTCGGGTCTAGCCTAAGCCTTTTGCCTGGCTGTGATTTCTAAAGTTAATAGGCTTCTTGCTCGTGGCATGACATTCAATCTTGTTATCCGTTTGCATCGAATCGTATTGTTTCGTAACCATTCCCAGTTCCCAATTTAATTCTATACAATTTTCTCTCCTCTCAATTTCGACTGGCACTCAATTCAATTCCCTTTTCCAACTATTACGCAGGAAGTTTAATGACTGCTCTGTTGTGATTATCTGCCTGCAAATTTTCAACTTGGTTTTGCTTCTTGTATTTTATTTCTGTTCGCCCTGTTATTTCACTTCGGTCTATTTTCGACGTAAATAGCCCACTTTAAGGATGTAATAGCATCGTAATCGTAACAACCTACCCATTAGCAGCGCAGGCAACGTAAATCCGGCGGATCCGGCCAGTACTTGAAAGTCATTTGGAGTGTTGTTGATAATTTCCGAAATTTTTTGAATCTGTAGAAAAACACAGAAAAAAACAAAACAAAACTAGTTTTTTCCTAAAAAAATATGCAAATGATGGCAAAGGACTTATTGACCATGTCTCCATCCGTATTCAATTTAACAATTTTTCGCCGGAAAACTTTACACACATGTATTTACTAGCTTTAGTTTGTGAAGTGAAATCAAACCCTACAAGTTGATGCATAAACATTTTCAACTTTTATTCATAGGTACTTAATTATTTCCTAGCAAAAGTTTTCATTAATTATCCCATTAAATCTACATTATGAATTCAATGTTTCACCTTAATCATTTTTTCACTTTGTTAATAAGCTTTCTCTAACTTTCCCATTTCATTTCTCGGTGTTGCTCGTATCCTTTGAATAAAATGAATTCAATCTGTAGCATATTTCTTCCTAATGATGGAGCATTATTATTTAATTCCGTGGTAAGCCAGAAGTGAATTTTGCCTTTGGGAAGCCTTTCCTGCTTTGTCCTTGAGACGCATAACTTTTTTTTTGTAAAAATTGTCTACCTTAAAAATATTATCTACGTGCTCACCTTGCAGCTTTTTAATGCTTATGCTGCATTACGAACGCTACTTTAGTGTTATTACTTAATGTAAGAAAACTGTCACAAAAACACGTACCGCCAACTAAAACTTGGTAAGACAGCCAGTACGAGACTCATCAAGTCATAAACCAAAATTGTGTATCATAATTCGTTCGAGGCAAACTTTGTTCATCCACGAACCACAGAATGTTTTTCACGTTCCAATCATCATAAAAGTGTGGGGAATTCTGCGGATACTGAGAAGAAAGTGAAAACTATTCTATCCCAAACATAATTTCACTAAACTACACTCCCCAAGAAAGAAACCATCTACCAATGAGTCTGACGAGATCATATTAATTTGTGTCTCCCAGCGTCTTCCCGTTCAGTTTTTTGCACCTCTTGGCTCAACGAACTTTTTTCTTTCTCCGTTGCAAAAACTTTTCCCAAACTTCGCAAATTACCGAAGGAAGGCTGCTACATGCAGTTTATTGACGGATACACATTAAATAAATGAGAGTGAAACCGATGCTGTGGTCAACAAAATCGTAATGGGCTAGGTATTACATTACCGGTATTTTAAGACCGTCTTAATCAATACGGACGATTCGTTGAGTGCGTATGATACATACATAAAGCATGGCTGGAAGGAGCCAAATCTGTCACGTTCTCCAATTTCACGTGCTGGCGTCATGGCCCATGGTGTCACTTCTCGGAATCAGTGACCCTGCTCCTCTATACAACAAGACAGGATAACGAGTGAAAAATCCATCTTTTTTCCTCTTGACGTTTGACTTTCATTTATTTTAATCCTTTGACTTCCTACACTCTAATGCATGATTTGCATGAATGTGGTCGTCTAAAAACCACGAGTGAAACATTCACTGAGCCTCAAAGTGAAAATATTTAGAGCGTGGATAATAGAAAAATGTGTGATCCTACACAGGCACGTGATTTAATGAGCCAGAGCCAAGGACTTTTAGTTTTACACCAGGCTTTTGCATATAGTCATATAACCCAAAAGATTCAACTGATTCTCGCTATTTCTGCTACATTCTATTGTTCAGTAAGTATCATTATCATTATCATTTTCAAGTGGGCCCAAACATCATTCGAATGTTTAAGCTAATTAATAAATTGACAATCATTCAATGTCAATACTAACGTCATGTAAAGTACAAAGAGCAGGACTTATAGAAAATGCTACAATTTCCAAACGAATGCTTCTAAAACATTAACGTTGAATGGAAAAGCGAAGAGCTCGTGTTACAGACACAGTGTGGCTGTAGGCGAAAGAACTAGGCACATCCATAACCTCATTGTGGACTTTGATCAATGGCATTTCCCTCGCAGTTTGGCATCACCACAATTTACAATACATCATTAAGTCGCTCTGTTTATTATTTACAAAAATCACTCCGCTCCTCAAATTATCATCAAGAGTGGAATAATACCTGTTTCTTTTATTGAATTAAAAAATTGAAAATTCGCTTTCCATTCGAAGTTAATGAAGTAGGAACAATTTTATTGATAAATAATCTCGCAAACAATAAAAAGCAACTCACGTCTCCTCCGCTGTCTTTTAATCCAATTATGTTTGGATGCTGTGCAAGGGCCGTCACCAAGGATGAGCTCAGGTCCAAAGACGTATTCGCGGGGACCGAGTACACTATCACTGGCAATCTACTCTTGTCAGCGACGCCCTCGTAAAACTTGCGTAGAACCCGATCCTGTCAAGAGAAATTTAGTGTTTGGTAAAAGTCAAGGTACATTAGTGCAAAGTGGTTGAGATGCAGAACAAGCAGAGCAGGAGGGGAGGCAGGCAACAAACAAAGTGATTGATCGCGACATTCACGCTTACGAAATTCCACGGAATATTTTAAGCACCCCACGTTTTTACAGATTTCGATGACGACAAATGAATTGAAGAATCAAGAGGGAAAGAGAAATGCAAAAGTGAAAGCACGATGCAACTGTTGGTGACATCGCAATTAGGTATTATATTCCTGCAACCAGCCAGCTCATTCAGGTTTCAGCCAGATAAATATCTACTAGGTACATAGAATGGAGAACTGCCAACATTGATTTACCACCTGAGTTATGTTACCTTACGTTACGGTTAAGGCAGCTCCGCAGTCAACCAAAAACCAATATCTATTCTGGGACAAAGTTCAGGTCATGTTGTGGCTTCCACGGGAGCAATGTGTTGACTAATGGGAACGTTACCCTTCCTTCCTTCCTTTCGTAAGCAATGTAAATTTCATTGTAAACGCAAGTTCGATTCCTCCACTCACTCGCTCCCACTTCATTATCTACTATCGCATCAGTGAAGTGTCTCCATTTTTTTCTTTGCATGACACCAGCAGAAACGAACGTATTGGTGATAATGTAATCCAGCAGCCCAATTCACATAGACAGTGACGCATTCTGCTCAGCCATAGCTAAAATGTTCAATTTATCCAGGAAAAATAGGTTCACCAGAAACTTTTTACAAGCTCCAATCTTCATAATGTAGCCTAGCTACTACGAGCGGAAAAATAGTGCTTCACATTTTCTGATCCCTTTTTTTGAAGAGATTGATTTATTTTCATGGAATTTACTCATTACTCTTGAACGTAACTCGTTTTTGTTAAAGTGAAGCATGAAGGTATTTCCAGGCAATTTTGAAGATACCTATTCGAATCCTACGGTTCTCCATGTTTACATAATATAATTCTTTAAAAAAGAAGCTTTATTTTTTCATCTTTGGGGTAGTGGGCGGGTATTGAGCTGCATTGAAGGTTAGGCACACCTTTCGAAATAAATTTTCGCCGCTCTTCTCATTGCCACTCTTTCGAGAAGACTATGTACCTGACAGTGAGAGAAAAAGTGATACAAGAGGAAATTAATGCGAGGTTGCTACTTCTTTGCAGATGTAAGTATTCACGTACCCACAAACACACACCACTGACTTTTAATAATAAACAAGAAATTTTCAGCATGCTGTAACACCGGCGTTGGAATAGAATAACAGCAGAGGTGTTTATTTCCTTCTTTCTTTCGCAACAAAATTTGCAGTAGGTTGGCTGAGGTTAAGTTAATGTAGAATGTTATGACTTTACTATGACTTGGGTCACAAATACCTAAAAGCATAGCTCAAACTAAGCTCTCGTCTCTCCTCGTAGTCGTATGTATCATAATATTAGAGGTGGTGAAAGCAAAATGGGAAAAGTTAGTGAAAGAAGGAGTTAGTGGAAAGCCGTACTAATTCTCTTTTCACTATAACAAAGAAAAAAGGAAGGAAAGGGCTAACACATTTCCTTTCAATATTTAACGACGCTGGAATGAACATTTTAAGTAATCCTTGGAAGAGGCGGCGTGGCACAGGAAAACACAAGACACAATCTGTGCCAGGAGGTTTTCTCTCCCTTTTCCTCCCTTATCGGCAGTCATCAGTGGTAGAGTGGAGGTGACTAATGCATATCGCCATCAACATCGCCATCAAACGACATTCTTGTTTTCTATGTGTGAAGGGCCAGATGTGATGTTGATGTTGCTACTTAAGCACCTAATAGCAAAAGTAGCTTCTTGTTGTAAGGTAGAAAAAATATTTGTGCTCAAAGTTTTGTGCTGACTGAGCAAAGCCACTTGTCTGCCTCTTCGCATATTCAATTCAATGATAATGATGACGCGATGAGCGGGATGGAGCTGACATTATAACAGCAAACAGCGTGCTTCTCGCTTTTACTTTATCTGATAAAGGTCGCGAGGTAAGTAAACAAAGTGAAAACATTGGTGAATGATGGCAACGCAAGGCAAATGCAAATGCAGCAAGGGAGCAGGGAAAAACTAGAAGTGGATATTATTTTTCGCAATGTTTAGGCATAGTGGGAAGAGCAAGAATAAAACCATAATAACCGTAGATGTCAACCCAGGAAAGATGTCAATGTATGTTATTAGTTTAAGGCCACATTTTTTGCAACATCCAAGCCTCGAAAGTTCACTCACAAACACGTTGTTTACCAGAAGGCAAAAGCAGTCTCTACTCCTCCTAACGCTCATCATCACGAACATTGCATTGTAAATTTATGATATTGCGTGCACGGAGTATTTATTAATAACAACGTCACTCCACTTCATCATCCTCATATAGTCCACTTCACATTTATGAATGAACTGCTTCCTCTCGACAAACTTTCACTATCACCTTAAAATCATAAGCATGCAGGAAGAAATGTATGGGAATATCCGAGTAGGATCACCGGTTGTCACAATCCCCCTTCTAATATAAGCCGTGCAGTAAGTGTCATTGTATATTGCGATTTCTCCATAACTCCGACCGCCCGCCACCTTATCTGCTGACTTTTCTCAGAAAGGTAAAAAACTTTTATTTATGGCAAATGACAAATTGACGTTCAAGTGATATAGACGCTACTAGTTTAGTTTTAGTAACTTGCGTGTATTAACGTTGAAAGTAGTAAATATGTACTCCAACACTAATTTTTGCACATGATTTTGCTACTTGTTCTGCTCCCATGTTACACAGTATATTTTGTAGCCTTAAGGGCCCCGGGTTTATGGGTTATTAAACAGAACATCAAAATCAAAGAGAACAGAATAAGTAGCTCCTTGTGGATTATAAATAAAATGGAGACAAAATTGATTTCAAATTAGAAATTATGACACAAAATGTAAGCGTGGCTGATACTTTTTGGTCTGTTTGCGTTCACTTGGAAATGCAAATGTCACCGACGATGTATTTGAGTCCATATGTCTGTATGACGGATTCAAAGTCAAATAAAATAAAGCTTAACTGTATAACCAAAACCACCTGAGGCTACGATTAAAAATTACGTAGAAAGTTGAGTTAAGTCGAGAGTGAGAGTGTAACAAAGGTAGCAAATGAAATCTCAGTGGAAACAAGAGGTGGCTGAACCAAACCCTTCTACGACGCAACCGAAGGCTCAGCTTTGTGAAATATTGCGCAGAAAAGAGTGAAGCAACTCCTCTGTGTATGACTGCGGATCAGGTGACAGAAAAAGAAATAAATACTTCTTGTACAGTTATGGAAGAAAATGAGAGTGGTTTGAAGCGCAAAAAATAGAATAAAAGGAGACGAAAGAGGAATTTTGCTAATCAAATATTTAAATGGTTTCAAGTGCTAAAGGATTTGGAAACCTATTTAAAGCCCAAAAGAGTAGAGGTGGGATGATGCTGATGAATGAATGAATGGATGTTGTAAACAAGAACATACATATAGCATCAAATAATAAATGACACGACGTGACATGACATGAAACGACATTTATTCCAGCAAATATGAGTAATATAAGTAAGTACGTTGAACCCTCAAATATTGAACTTAAATAAATAATAGCAGAGGAAAATTGTGTAAATATTACTGTAACTGTAGCTCTAACTACGGTTGTCTATTATTATTCTAATTAAATTATCCAACCTGTCGTTGTGGCAGACACGACTGCGTCTGTCTCGGTGCCTAAGTCAATACCAATTGTTCAATCTCTACACAGTAATGTCAAGTGTCAAGTTTTCATTTTGATTCAGGGGTAAACATAGATTTTTTTGTACCTTTATTCCTTCTTTTAGTGACTGCGAAAACAAGTCAGGCGAAACTGCCCACAGCAATAACACTCCGTCAACATATTTAATTACTCCTCACGGAAAAGTTGTAGTAGTTAGAGAAAAACAAGCGTTTCCTTTCTTGCAAGAAGACTTACTTAGTCGTTGTCGCCGTGACGCAAAGTCTTCTTGCTTAGTAACGAACAAACGAATATACCCACATTACGTATGAACCTAAACAGATGAAAAGCAAGTTCCCTATAACTTACTTATATGTAATAAAATTCTGCTTCACTTTTCCTGATTTATGCGACTGTTATTACACCGAGTAAACAGAGAATACCTACGCACACGACTTCATACAATGATCACAGTGGACAAAGAAGAGTTTTGATTTGAAAGACGTCGTCACCTCATCAACTACAAACAACGCAGAAACGGATAAAATATCAAAGAACGCGCGTCATTCCGTTTTGTCTACGGAGAAGTAAATAAAGTAAGAACAAACAGAAGGAGTTCAATGGCAAAATTTCCCCTTTTCTTCTCTCACGATGTTTACAAGCCACGCCATTTCTTGTGACTCGGAAAGTGTGAATTTTTCATCAGGAAGCAGAAGCAACTCTCCCCGGAAGTGAGGCAACCACCAGAATCTCAATTGCTTTTGTTTCTCTCTCGCTGCGTTCTTGAATTTTATTTAGTTGTACATGAATGCAAAGTATGAAATGGCATATGCAGAAAATAAGATTAAATTGCTTCGGGACAAAGTTAAATGTAGAGGAAGGAATAAATAAAGGAAAAGGAAGGAGACATACGAATAATGTCTTGTCTTCACTTCATGGTCGTTTAAATGTACATCATGTGCACAAAGTTGATGGTTTGCGGAGATGCATAACAGTCTCACTTTATTATATTATTAGAGCATAATTGCTAAAAAGCAAATGGCTGCTCAAGGCTGCCACCCGCACGTCTACAATGCACGTCTATCGCTGGTATTGACTCAGCTTCCTCGTTTTCTTTTGTCATTTGATTGTGGTAACTGCAGCAAGAGGAAGTGTTGTAGCTGACCGCTGACCATGACATGAATTAGCTAAGACAATGACTCCGACTGAGAGTGAGCTCTGTGGGTAAACTGAAACCTTAGAAGTTTCCAGTTTGTGTAATTGGTGTATTAATAAGAAAAAATAGCGCAAAAAGAGAAATGAACCACAAAGGAAGATAAAAAGAAAAAAGAAAAGAAAGCAAAGAGAATGAATAGATTCAATGTTGATTATCCGCAAAAAGATGGAAGCATGTTCTCAGAACAGTTCAGCTATATCGCTGTAAAAAATATTAAACTTATTTATTTACCAGCTTCTCTGCGTTGTAACCCCTACCACTTATGTAAGAACTCCCTGGAGTCAATGCCATATTAAATAGCTTTGTTTCGTTACGTTTGTAGGTTCGTATCACGCTGTGTATGAGTGCACTTCCAGTTTTTTGTTTTTCTTTTTCTGTCTCTCCTCTTGAACTGAAGGTAAATGACACGCAGGGACTTAAAATGATTAAAGGTCATTTCAACTGTGCACAATCTCCTTTCCTGTTGTTTTTTTCATGGTTGTGGGAGAAATGAGTTTGTGTCTGTGTGTGCTTTATTTACTATGTTATTTAACCCCGCAGAAGGGAATCTCTGTACTCTAGTGTTCGTTTGCTTGTACAAATAAGCGTTTTTATTTGTAATAAAGTACGAGAGAAAAGCTGGCTCATTCCGTTTAATTCTCGGTGAACAGGAGAAAAAAAGGTTTTTTTTGTTCTCACTGCTTGGATAAAACCTCTGTGGGCACACTTGTGTGGTTTTTCCTTTTCCTCTCTCCATCCTGTTCCTCTCCTTTTCCCTTTCCTTCTCTGCTCTGCTCCTTGCCACTTTGCTGGCACAGCAAAAAGTAACTTTTCCAAGTGAAGGAGCATACTCATTGTTTACAGAGAGAAAATGAGAAAGGACGATGATGATTTTGATGAGAATGGTGTTGGGTAGGAAAAGCAGAGGAAAAGCATGAAAGTTGATATATCGAACAAAAGTAGAGAAAGCAGTGAAAATGTCTGTTTGGTGCTTCTCCTTTGCCATTCTTTCGCAGAGATACTAATTGTCACATTAAGTGAAAGTAGAAATATCGACACTACTACTATTACACCTACGGCGTTGTGCATTGAATCACAGTGAAAGTAGAAGTTGAAAGTGCAGCGAAGAGGAGAAACGAAAAGGGAAAGCTTCACTTTTCTCCGTTTAGTCCTCTTGCTTTCTCTTTTTTGTCGTTATCATCAGCAGCACCCAACTTTTTACGTCCTCACAACACTTGTATGTATGTATGTAGTAGCAACATTTCACACAACGACTTCTCTTCTTGGCTCTTGTAGTAGGGCGGCTCACGTAACTGTGTACTTACACGAGAAAGAAAGCCGAAAAACACCATCTTGAACATGCAATAATAATCTGCCACAATGGAGAAAACATGTGATGTGATGCAAAGTGTTATGTAGAACACAAACATACACACATACACGCATACCTCTTCCAGTTTTTGCCTTCAAAGTAGTGAGAGGAGTTCGTTGTTTCAGTCAATGCGAATGGGAAGGCAGTATATTCATGCCACTGCCACTGTCGTTCCCTTCACTTCACGCTACAACATTTCCCCTGTGTAACTTTTACTATTTTTGATGGCACACAATAGTCAGTTTTACAGCAAGAGGAAACTGGGAAGTGGCCTTTCTTCAAATAATACTCGTCGTGGATGAATATGAGTTTCTCTCTCCAAACTCTCGTTTTTTTTCAACTTGGACCTTCACTCATCTCAACCCCGGATATTTTTCAAAACTCACTTCAATATATTTTCTTTGAATACCATGTTCTATCCATGCCTATTCCGCTAAACGCAACCTTGTAACGTGCATATCGATTTTTCGTAACATTTTTTTTTCGCTTCATCCTTGCATCAGGATTTATTCTCCTTGGATAATAAAGTAAAAGTGCGACTGGCAAAGGAGCTAAAAACAAAAAAATAGAAGAAGAAAGCAAAAAATTTCTACGGGGAATTTTTCCAGCTTCCTCATTTCAACCAGTTTAAGCTACCTATACATAATAATACAAAGGGACAATAAAATCAAAAGCGAATGCTTTCCCCTCCTTCGAATAATAAATAGGCAACAATAAAATTGCAAAAGGGGCAAGACAAGGTCACGCTGCTTCCTCTCGCCCCTCTGTATCAAGCTCAGCTGGACCATTCTCATCATCATTTCTTACTTGAATGAAACAATGTGCACAAAAAATACAATGCTTTTCCTCTCTTGCAAATTCTCCCCTCCTTCGTTCGTTACTTTTCTTATTTCTTTGTCACGCTCATTGCCATCTTTTTCCCTTTTGAAATCCTTCTTTGAGGCCTTTGTTGTTATATTCTTAAGTGCCATCGAAACTGAAAGCCTTTACTTTTAGTAAGATAAGAATTTCCACGAAAAGAAAAAAGTACTATATTCTTTCTCACTTCTTTCATTGATTTCCACGTGTGTACTTGGAAACGTATTATTGAGACACAATGAAGTACATTAAAACACTATAAATAAATTGCGCCTGGAAACTTCACTTAACTACCGTCTACACATTCCTGATTCATTAGAAGCCTAATAAGTTGCGTAGGAAAAACATTTCTTCATGGGAAACTAATATGTTATGAATACTCACTCACTTTGGCATCTATTTGTAACTCATTCTGTAATTTTGCATACTCTTTGTATACTCTGTAACTGCTAAATTCCGCTTCTTTCCGGTTGTTCATAGATGAGGCAACTTCCTCTGAATCACGGGGCATTGCTACATACTCTGATAATAAATTGAATGAGTAAAAGGTGGCACACAGTTAGCACGGTAATGTAACGAATGTACGCATCGAATGGGGCTGATGAGTCCTTTTCACAGGAAGGAATGAGCAAGATCCAGAAAACCTGATTACACCCCAACATTATGCATTGTAATTTAGAAACAAGAGAAAATGTAAGACTGTCAGAGTTTTACTTGTAATACATAATGGATTTCTCGCCAGTTTCAATTTTCCACATTCTGAAAAAGTACGAAAGAAGCAGCTCGGAGGAGGCTGGAGGTTATTCAAAGGTATTTATTATTACGTGTAATGTAAGGAACACAATAGAGAAAGAGTTTCACACACAGCATCAACATAACTCTGCAGCAACAAGCAACACTTTTATAAAAAAAAAATTGAGTGAGTGAGGGTCGTTTCGTCCGTAGCACAAATTCCAGAAAATCCTAGCTTACTTTTACTTTACCCAGCCCCACTGCTACTGTCTTGGTTGATATTATTCAGTAAAGAAAAGAAACAACTTTCCCATTTGTTCCTTCTTCCGCACCATCTCATTTTACCCATTTTCAAGGAAAGACTGGAAAGTAAGAGAAAAATGGGAAAAAACCAATATATCTTTTTTATGTGCATAAATATGTGCGATGCTTCTTGGTTCGTTGCATGCTTGGTGTTCAGCTCAGGAGCAAAAGGAGAGTTATTATTATTATTGTGTGCATTCCAGCCGCGAGAGAATATGTAGTCGACTCCATTCACTCTGGCAGCCGCTTACTTTACCTGACTTTCACTCGCATTGCTCCACCGGTGCAATCATGATGATGACAATGATGCTGATGCTGATGTTGATGCCCATTGCTCACCGAATTCTGTGCGTGCATCGGTGAGCAACAGGAACGAGGGGAGTTGAGCTGAGATGAGAGTGAATGATTTTTCATGCTTGTTTCTCCCCCTACTGATAAGGAAGAAGACGATGACGCTGTGAGTGGAATCGTGGTTGGGTGGCTCCAGCCACACAACCCATTTACATCAGCCAGTCGACAAAGTAAAAAGTGTTTTAGAAGGATGGAAATAGAGGAAAACAAGTAACTAAAAGTAGAAATTACTCTGTATTATGAAAAATACATATACATATACAAACAGGTGTGCCGGTGAACCATTACGTACATAGATTAAGGAGTTGGAAATGAAAGTGGAATCGGCGGGGTTATGGAGTTATGAACTAGACATAATAATTTTTTCAGTCAAGAATCTACCCTGTCAACAGGCTCAGTGAAGATGGAGAAAGAAGCACGAAATTATACCACCTGCTGACCTTACTTTCTGCCTTTTTGGTGATTTATGGCAACGTGTCATTAATATTATCTGCTTCATTATCTTATCAGAAAGAGGAAGGTCCATATGTCATCCACTCATCGAGCCTCCTCCTCATTTTTCCTCCTATCTAAATTCACTCCACAAAGCCCACTACACCATACTCTGAACCCCCTCGCTTATCTGGAGCAACAGAGTGACAAAAAGGGAAATGATATTATTTCACTCACTCTTTCACTGCTTCATACAAATAAGGAAATGGGAAGATGATGTAAAAGTACAAAAAATGAAGAAAAAGCTCCACCGTCTCCAGTTTCATCTTATAGAGTATCCTTTAAAAAAATTCCTTTTTAAGTATTATGTTACGTATCTACCCACAACCACCACCACAACACCGCTCGACCTACTTAATAGTAAATGAGTAGAAATTACAAATTTCATGAATTATTCTTCCATGACGAAGAACAAAAAATAATTCTTCGGCTTGATACAACTCCTTCCTTCTTATCTTCTTGTTACATGCTGTTTATATAATAATATTGCACTTTTCATTTCTATTCTGATGGCCAATCAACCGGCAAAATTTGCTTTTCCTTGCTCCGCTTCTTCTTTTCATCTTGTCATCGCGCATCCTTCACATCACAATTTCCTCGGCTTTGGTGGGCATTCTGTGTAAATGGAGATAAGAGTAAGTAAAAGACTTGCCGCACTACCTCTTATCACTGACAGTTACTCTCGAACCAACACAGGTTATATTGTTACACCTAACAATAAGTATGTACGTATGTGTGCGTATACGTACCTTATAATGACCCGCATTGTAGAATGTAACGTGATACGGTGTGACGCCGAGTATCTTTATTATAAGGAAATGAGAGTAGGTGTTGTGTTGTATGTGCATAATATTTGCTCAATAAGTGAGAGTAGAAATGTCAGCGGACAAAAACGCCGCGTTCCTTGTTTACCTGTCCAGAGGGTAAAAGTGTGATTGTACTGATACGAAAGTGAGTTGAGTTGAAGAGAAGTGGAGTAAAGTACGCGCTACTGCGGGAGACGAAGACGTGCGACCAACCAAGTACAAACACTTTTACTTACACTTTTCGCCAAATGAGCAAACAAAGGGGATAATGGGATAATAATAGCGGAATCGAAAACACTCTTTATTAAAAAGCGGGTGAAGATTTGTTTCGATGAAATAATAATGTGATGTGAACGTGTGAGAGAGAGCGTGTGGTGAACTGAGTGTAATCAACTCAATTACGTAAGTCGCTGAGTATATGTGCAACATTGATGTGGCTTTCCCAACTATTCAGCCGAATTTCATTGCACAAAAAGGCCAGTTACCTCTCTACGTCTCTGCTCTTTCTCTTGAATGAGTGTACTTTTGCGATGATGCCGACGACGCCAATTTCATTCCTTCCGTTTGCTTTACCGTATCAGCAAAAAAGTTCTCCCCATCCATGTGCTACAATCTGTTGCTTGCTTAATGTGATGTGATATGATGTTTTGGTGAGAGAAGACAAAAAGTATCCAAACATTCTTCTAGGCTTTGTACAGCTTCCATTGTGACATTATGTTCTGCTAAATTTAATGGAAGTGTTTTGGAAACGTAAATTAAATGGAACCTGTCAACTTGTTTTCTGAACCGTATAAAAGAAAAATGTGGAGACTTCTGGAGAACGCAAGTTGAGTACCGGAAGGATGGCATTTTTTATTTCATGCACTATATAAACTTATACACATTTTCACCTCTAGACAGCGCACGAACTCAAAAAAAAGGTTGTCGCCCGACAAACACCACTTTCTTCATTCTATGGATTTTGATATCTGGAGCAGTCTCTTTTTAACGTAATATAAGTATAATTGAAATTCCACTAGAAACAGCACAGACATTGTTCGTTAAATACCTACTTGTACAAAGCACTTCCATTAGCATACAAATTCCAAATGGCGAAGTGAGCATAGAGCATTATTGTCACGTCCATTATTACTGCGTACCACAAACGACTATCACGTTGCATTGTCAACAAATCAATCACTCCGACGAAGCTCCTCTCTTGGAAATTGCTTCGAGCACAATCTGGTTACACGTGTATGTCGCTTCGCTGAGTGCATCCATGTCGTGTCACTTGAATGGACTGGATGCTCGCGGAAGTGCCGCAATTACCTCGCAGTGGGAGAAGTGTCCAGGACAAGTGATAGAACGAATCAAACGATGCGTCCTACTGATCACGTCACACTCCAGACAAAACACAGCCGTTTTTTTGCATTCAACTCACTCGACCTAAATTTCGTGACAATTGAATGGCTTTGTCTGAACCCAAAATGAATAAATGTCTTGAGTAAAGAAATCGAGGCTTGTACCCAGAAGGGCAAACTTAGCCATCGGAAGAATGTGGGATCTGGTGATTGAATGCTATGGTATCTTCATCGTCATCATCATCACACAACACAAAAAACTATCACAAAACTTGTCTTTCTCACATGTTTATTTAGACAAGCTGCTTTCACTAACGGGTAGAAAGTATCCATGTGTCATGAACAGTATTTTTTGGGGAGGCTTTACTGTTACTTGTTACAAACAACAGATACAATATGAACGTTTCTTGCGACCGACATTCTTTTACTTTCTGGAACACCCTGCGTGTGTGCTCGAGTTATTTAGTAACAATTTATTGTTACTTACTAACGGAAGATCAACACGGTTCGGTGGAGAAAAGTGTGCAAAAGAAGGCGATATTGATGATAATACGGTGCCGTAGTCAGTGCCATCGATACTGCTGGCTTAAGGGAGCACGACCCTGGAAATAATGATGGTCAAATATTCCCCACGGAGTTGCGTCTCCAGGAGAAAGCATGTTTTCTTGGAAACAAAGAGAGCAAGATGAAAAGGAAACAGTTTGAGTTCATTGGTGTCATTATCCAGCTTTGCCAACTATTATAGCGATTCTATCGAAAGAAACAAGTGGACAAAGAAACTGGCCACAGCCTTAGTAGTTACTAGTACATCAATGGTGTATAGTGGCCCACTACACACATTTTTATGGATATTTTCGACTGTGATTCAGAAAAACTCTAACGATTTTTCTGCCGTTACAATCACACTATCATTTCTTGGTATCAGCTAGTAATCCCACTGTTGTGTGCGATGCGTAGAAAATGTCAGGAAAAGTCTAACCTAAGCTCAAGCGTAGGAAAAGCTCTTTTTCTTCCGAAAATAGCCTGTTTTAAGCAGTGAATGTGAGTGGCAAAGAAAAAAAGTTGCTTTTTTATAAGAGTGGCAACTAGCAAGATAAAGTACAGAAGCAGAACATAAAAAATGTCTGTTTAACTATCGGATTTGGTAGCTCATTAGTGAAAATAAAAGGCATTGGTGAAAAGTTTATCTTGTAGCACATTTTTAACACTTAGGCTAGTCTAAGATTGAGATAGGCACTTACATTCATTTGACCTTTGAAGAAAGAAGGAGAAACGACGAGAGCCGCATCGGCTGACTTCTCATCTGCAACGATGTTACAAATCTCAATGGTCTGATCGGTAGCTACAAAGAAACATTTGTTACAAGCAAAGAAAATCTTAGAAATTGTAGCCATTTATTGATAAAAGTTAATTTATCAGTGGCTAGCTACTATAGAATGTTAGATAAAATTAACGAATGGATTTTATGCTCGGGTAAAACTGCAAATAATGTCGTGTGTGGTGCTCAGACCCAAACTAGAGCTCCATGTAGTTGTAGTAGCGTAACTGTAACTGCACATAACTATCAATGAAAAGTAATCAGAGAAACTGCCGGATTCCGTGTAGAAGACGAACTCTAACAGAAAAAAGTATTTGTTTACGACTTGAGAGTCTGAAACACAGACCTTCATTATTTTGTCGATTCTCTTTTACCCAAGTGGAAACTCCCGTTCAGCCTTGATCATCTACAATTTAATAAATGCATTTTAATATACTTAGCCATGAAATCCCTACCAACAGTTACAAGACTGAAACTTTACTCCAGTCTAGTCTAGTTCACTTTAGTTGCATCCTTCCATTCAGCAATTCAATTCAATTGCCATATTATAGAAGTGAGTGGAACACAGAGATTCCCTCAAGTAAATTGACATTGTTTGCTGGCATCCTTCGCTAAGTCGAGTGTCTCTTTTTTACTATACTATGACCACCATCAGGGTATCCTGAAGCATCACTTTTCTCAAGTGCTGCTGGTCACCATTCATAGCACCACTACAGCTTATACCTACTACCTGGTCTTCCAAAGTTAAGCTACGCTTTGTCTCCAGAGCGTGGCCGTTATTTCACTTTCCTTTAACACCAGTCATATTTTTTAAACCTTATAGAGGCGATGTGTCGCTGCTACAAAGCTACCTATGTAACAAACATACTTTCTTCATTCTCATTCAACCTACAACTGAAAACAGCCCATTTTTTCACTGGATCTAACAAAGCTGCTCTTAACTTGCATTTAAGGAGAAAGAAGAAGGAGACAATTCCTTAAGATTAGATTTCACCTCTTGTTTCGTGCTCCACATTCCCAACCTTCCTCACCGTTTTCATCGTTCCACATTCGACGAGGAAAAAATTGTAAATCCAGGAAAATGCCTCTCTCTCATTCTACTAACCCTACTTTCTTCTCTCAATACTTTGCATTTCTCGTCTCCACTCAAGCCATTTGTAAACTCATATTACGCCATTTAAGCATTCCACTGTATGTGTGTGGGTTAAGAGAATATCATACATAATACATTATGTAATACTGTTGTGATCAAGATTATATAAGCTAATATTCCATAACAGTTGAATACGATTGAATTCCATATTTTGTCATCATATCGCCAACCGTAGCCATAGCCATAGATAGTGAAAGCCATTTTTGTATGCTGGTGGCGAAAATGCAAAAGTGAGTTTTGTCTCCTTCCCTGCCTTATCATTTCATTTCATTTTAGGAATGCACAACAACCGTCTTCTGTTACAACTACTCTCGAAATCCACGTACTACTAGATACTACATGCTCAGTGCTCTGCTCACTCACACTTCTCTAAGAAAGAGCACTTGACGCTACTCACAATCACAATGAAATTGAAATGCCATACGGACGAATATCGAGAAAAAATACAACGCAGGTTTTAAACGAAAAGCGTAGTAAAGCTGGACGTAAATACTCCACACTCCAATGACTCTTGGCAATTTGTAGAAAAAATATCAATTTATTTATTGCTCAGGAATTTTTGGTCGCACATTTCCCTGACTTTAAGGCATTATTTACAGAAACGATGATAATGTTCTCTCCCAGGAAAAAGGGTCCTGCAGAAGGACAAAAGTAACTGGAGCAGAGCTTTGGGTTACGTCTTAGATTTTTTTCTTTTCTCTTCTCCACTATGTGGATGTTACAACGAAGATCTCCAAACTGAGTGTAATATTAACTATACCTTACATAATTCGAAAATTGATGCGTTATTATTGTGTACCTAATTTCTAAAACAGTGCCCCTGATTCTGTCTTGATGAGCTAGCTTACTAAAAGCTTACTATCTAGTAATAAACAAAGAAAACGAATGTTTTGCTTTTCTTTTGCCTTGTTAGCTACTTACTTGGGAGGCCGAGTCCAGCGATGATTTTTGATGTCGACTTGGACATTTTTCGCGCATTCCGTAGCAGTTCCAGTTTTTCCGTGTCCTTTAAGGAGACGGCTTCTCCATTGGAGCCCATTACAACGTAGCCTGAAATAATTGAGAAAGAAAACAATTTCCAAGTGATTTCATCTTGTTTCCCTTTTCCTCTCCAGAAGAAGAGAGAAAAAGAAAAACAACTGGTAAAAAAGGAAGCAGGGGAATTTTCGAGAATTCTAAATTTGGCACACAAAAAAACAGTTGGAAAAGTCTAAGTGATTGTAAAGAGCGGACAAAATACCAGCAGTTTCAATTCAAACGTAACATAGTGCATTGGGCTAGGATTAGGAACCAAGTAACAAAATGTAAAAATAAACTAGGTGCGATTTGTGTTTTTAGCCAATTTTTCTGCCGTTCCTGTACCATCCCTCCTTATTTTTGTTGAAACTTTCAGACTTTATTTGCACTTTATACTTTAAATGCAGATAATTTATGGTAGAATAAAGTAAAACGATGTGTTATTTGAACAACATTATTTTACAGCAATGAAACACTCTTTTAGGAAGCATTTATTTATTCCGATATCAAGGAGCTCTCTCAAGTTAAAAAAAGCAATAAAAAAGTAATATTATTGAAAGTAAAGTGTAATTCTCCGGGATTTATACTTTTGTCACTCATCGTACTACTAGAGAATGAAATATCCTTGCTTATTTTCTTAGAATGAATAGGTATGACCTCGTCATATGCATTTAGGTATTTGTTTTGTTTCTCTTCCGACAAATTGTCTAGAAGAGAATGAGTTGCGATGAGATGAGAGAAAAATCGATTGTCTCTGTCAAAGTGAATGATCGATTGAAATTAGAGCACCCCTATGCATTGACTCAATCCCTCCAGTTAAGTTTCATGGGAAAAGAGCGAAATATTTTCATCTCTGTGTGTAACTAGGCATTATGAATTTTGAAACGGACCCGAAAAATTGACTGAAATCAACAATGTAAACAGCTCAATTTTTTTGTAAATAAAAATCCACTTTGACAAAAAGGACTAAAATAGTCTTCAAAAAAAGTTTGTATGCAGTCTGTCTCAATAACTGGATCAATAATCAAAATGAAAATCAAAATACAGCAAATAGGCAACAAGAACCTGCGAAATCAATGGAGTTCCACGTGGCAAAGTTTTGCTCGAGTTTCCCATAGTCGATGATGCCAGTTGTCGTGAAAGGCGTCGCAATTGGAGGATAAACGCCTGAGATATCAACGGATGTTGATGACGACGAACTTGCTTTTCGCACACAGTCTCTTGAAAGCCATTCTCCTTGATATGCAGAGAACAAAACACGTGAATTTCTTTGTAGCACCGAATGCGCCGGAAATATTGATCGGAGAGGCGTCATTCTGTTTTTAAAAGCTTTTCCCTTCCAAAATAAATGCACAGCGTTTTCATTTAAAGAGGATCTCTAAGCTAGTATGACAACAGCTGCACCCATTAACCAAAAGATGCATTGCCTGTGTGTGCCTGAGCAGAGCATCATTTTTTAGTTGTCACTGACAAAAGCACATGTTTCACAGTTTTCTTCATCATTATATAATGAAACCGATTTTTCAAGCACAACATTGCCTACAGCCTTCATACATTGGAAAAGTTGTTTGGGTCTGTCTCAAACAAATACATGGTATTGGTATACAGAGTAAAAGATTGTCTCCGAGTTAAACTTGGTTGTTGGTAATCATGTATTATGCAATACAATGGGATTCCGCAGGAATCAGTAGAATTTTTCCGTTCATGTGAGCAGCAGCAGGTTAATCCTCATAAAACGTCGGCATCGTCACATTTTATTTTCTTAAATAACGAGATGCTGAAATGCACACGAGCAAGGATACCTCAAGGTCAACTTGAAGTTTGTATTTCAGAAATGGAGTTACGGAGCAGATTGTGTGGACAACTTCTGACTGAGCTTTCAATGCTTTACCTTTGCATGCTTCCTACACAAAATGTACGTCATAAGAGGATCGAAGCCGGTTTTTTGGTTAAAAATAAATAAATGTTGCAATATGAACAAAGAAATAAATTATCTATTGAAAATTAGCATTATGGAATTTGTTTATTCATGCAGCTAATGGTTTCTATTGATGATGTAATTGCTACAATTTTTCAGTTGTCGATGATAACTAAATCGGGGTGGTGTAATTTGTATCCCAAGGGAGAAGGAGGAAAGTAGGAGGGAGAATCATCTCGAAAATGATCCGACTCATTAGAATTTTGCATATTATTCGATTTTATTTGATTTGATTCCAGAAATAGTGTCAGGCTTCACTTTTCAAAGGATCATGTTATTAATTAATTAAACTTACATAAAAAGAGTCACTTTTGCGTTACCACACTCACTCACTTGCTGTGTTACACATGAACAATCTTCGGTTGGTTGTCTGACTGCTAGATGGATGGGAGAATTTTGAAGTGCATTTTGTCACGTTGTGGTTGTTGATTATCTAGACTGGCAAAAACAACTTCCTGGAAAGTCTCTAAAGTCAAACTTGTGTTGTGTAAATAAGAAAAAGGCTTTTGAACAAATTTTGTATTACTACTTGCTAGTAGCAAGTTGCTACAACTTAGCCATTCCCTGATTTAAAACACAATAGCATATACTTAAACAGTCCATGTTTGGAGTGACTGAATGGTAAAAAGAAAAGGCAAAGGCAGTTGGCTCAAGTGGGATCTAGAGCAGAAGATTTGAATCGTATGAATGCTCAGCTAACTAGGCTTGATTCACTTGGTTTTAAAGTACCCAAGGGAAAGCTCTGAGCAGACTTAATTTCCGCTTCTGCATAATAATTGCATTGCATTGGCGCTATTCCTTTACAAACACATAAATACAATTGTGGTGTTTTATATTTATACGGGAGAGTGTTGCATTGTGGTACATTTGTGTAGGAAATAATTTTGAGTGATTAACGACAATCAAGGAGGAATGAGAAAATTGGCCCACTTACACATTAGCATTGTATTGTTGTTATACATCAAACTTTGAGCGTAGTATTAGATAATGAGTGTGTGGGTGGGTGTGGTGGGCAGCCGACCTTCGCGTCACGAAGTCTCAGTCAGTCTATTTTTCA
>VYYJ01000281.1:0-38114 GCA_021029165.1 Cyphoderus albinus | reverse complement strand
GGGTGGGTGTGGGGGCCAGCCGACCTTCGCGTCACGAAGTCTCAGTCAGTCTATTTTTCACTCAGCACAATTCGTTTTTCTTGTTTCTCCAAATTGAATAGAATTGAAAAAGGTTGCACGTGCTCTCAAAATGAACTCTGCCTTTCACAATGACGGGGTGTTTGGACTCCCCGTTTTGCAATCAAAACGCGGAAATTATTTGTTTGCAAACGTTTAAAGCGAAATGTTGTTTCTTATTAGCATTATAATGTTATATTTCAATAAGAGATTTTGCAATTCACAAAAAATCCAATATCTCTGCGCAAATGTCAGAGTGTATTTCATTGCGTGATAGGCACTGGCCGTTGAATATTTAAAGCCCCGTCAGTCGCTCGGATGACCGCGGTCCGCGGTGTGGGTTTACCTTTCATTTAAAATGGCCACCATCAGCATTTTCATGGAGTGAATTTATATGGTGTGTACTTGATTTTACTATTCAAGTAGGCAAAAGATTTTGGATGAAAAGTGTGCAGAATTTTGTTAAGAGACTATTATTGTATTAATGATGAGACAAAAGCAAGGTTAATTGTCAATACGAATTTTGTGTGGACGTGGCGTGGTGGTCCCACCGCTATGAAATGAAAACACTCGCGGCAAATAAATTGTCTACTTTTCCCACTTCATCAGACAGTACTGGACAATTTATTCTCGAGGCAATTTAAATAAATACATAAATAAGAAATTCATTTAAAATACACCACTGCAATTATACAAAGTGGGAGAAAAGTAAAAGAATATTATTTATTCTGGCTCCCACGATTATCTCGTTGGAAACCAACGGTTGGATACAATGTGCATTTTATTTTCCCCAGATTTTCCTGCAAGTGAATAAAAGACGCATGTGACCATCAGAGTGAAAATTCATGGCTCCACAGGCGTAGTAAACTATTCCCATATTAATTTCAAGGAAATGTCTCCCAATTCATCTTGCACGCTCGTTGATTTTCAGATCGTACTTTGTAGACTACAACTAAAATAAAATCCTGCTTAAAGCAAATCACGACTGTTAGATTTTTGCCAAGTGCAAGCAGGACACCGTCCCACTTCACTTCGACTACAAACTACTTAATTTTAGCGTTTAAAGTAGAGCGCCGCTCTGTGAAACTTGTGGACGAGACTAAATGGCACATAATTAAGTAGGGAATAATTAATGTTTTTGTAGCTCATAGTCCAGGTAATAAAACAAATATTTCAAATGAAACCCAAATCCTACACACGGAGTGTGCACATTCACAGTAATTAATTATCAACACGAGCGTAACGATGTGTAATATAAAAATAAAATAAAGTTACGCAGTAAAGTTTAATATAAAGCTGGGCCAGTCCCGGGAAAGCTGGGGCACGTGGGGTGTTCCCTGAACGTTTCCGTTTTCTCCCAAGCGCTCAATCCCGGGAGTGAGGACAAGAAGGGAAGTGAAATTATTTGTAAAACGATACGATACACATAAAAGATTTTTCACGACGCCATAAAATTTGGGAGTCCAACAACTCCCACGTTTTTAATGCTGCCTGGAGATGATGTGATTAATGTTTCTATCGTAAACACTGATTGTGAACATTCATTGCCTCACTTATCCTTATTTTACGATGACAAATTAACTGTTCTAGCTGAAAGTATCAACCAGCCGTATAATCATAATGACTAGTTTATTCTGCATGATTTTAAAATTAAATCGTTTTTTTACGTCTTCCGCTTTACTATTTCCATTTTCTTTCTCTGGCTAAGCCTTCATGAAGTTGTTATATTTAAGTGTTTACTGTTTTCCTTCACAGTTACTTCATTCATTTCAAGGCACTGTCTATCTAAAATTTGAAATCTCACATGCTAACAGAAAAACGCCTCCAAATTGGTCTCGTGTCAAATTTTACGACGCGTCGAAGGCTTTTCATAAAAATGATAAAACCTTCACAACTCAGTTTCGTCAAAAACTGTTAATGTACCCAAGTAAATTGTAACGGAGCGTACTGAGCGAGGAAAGCAGGAGCGCGACTTCACACGATCATTATTATTAAGTTTTTATGACAATCGTAAACGCAATGTTAATATGTGACTGCGCAGCAAAATGACAAATAAATCGGCATGTAAAACTCTATTGTGAGATGAACGAACTGTGTCGGGTTGTAAATATTTATCTCTCCAGAAGATATTCTGTGTGAGGAATGGAAATTATTAACAAATTGTGAAGCCTAATTCTTTTCTAATCATAGGCTAAAAGAAGGAAAACAAGAAAGTTGACTTGTTACTGCACATTAAAATCTCATAAAAGTTTGTCCGTCTAACAAGGTGATTTCGTGAAAGTTCCTTTCATCGTGATTTGCACTGATGCACCCGGTCAAAAGAAGAAAATGAAATGGCAGTTTCCGTAAGACAAGGAAGTGGTAGTAGCGAAGTGGAAAAGCACGAAACAACTCCGAACAAGGAAAGCTTCGCTTCACTTTGAGATAAGAAAGCAAAGAACGACGACCCACTTGCTCCCATTATTCAACTCAAGATTTTTTCCGCTCTTCGCAACTCCCAGAACTTTTGAGAACAGAAGTGGAAAATGTCTTGAAGGAACTAGTAAAATCCTGACGTGGAATATTTTAAATCACGCAGCTTTTCCGCTTTCTATTGTTCAGCGAAAAGTTGTTGAAAGGTTGATTCAAACAGATCGGGTACTTACTTTGATCATCCAGAAAAGAGCGTTGAACTTGGATTTCTTTTGGAAAATGAAAAAAAAATAACATCATTAGAAAAACAAGCTGGGAAGGAAACGGGGAGAGCGTAGGCGCTGCAAATTTTCTTTTACTTTTACTATCTATTAAATAATCATCCCCGATTCGAGTATTTTCCAACACTTACTAAAACTTTCGTTGAGAAGAGTAACCGTTCTTTGTTCATTTCAAAGTTGACTGCACTTATTTTGATGCCCTGTGCTTTTCATTCCATTTCTCGGCTCAATTCCACTACATTCAATGTTAAATTGGAAAATGCTGTAATAAATGTTGAAACCCTTTCATCTAATGCAAATACATATATTTAGGTAATTCGCCATTCTGCTTTTTTGCTTTTTTCTCTGTCTGTCCTTTCTGTGGAAATCTAAAAGTTCGCCTCAGCGTGGGTCAAGGCTTGTCAAGTCAAAAAATGTATCCGTTCTGTGTGCTTGTGTGCATTTGCAAGGCAAAAGTAAAAGCAACAGAGGACGAAAAGGAGGCTACCCCAATGATGCAAGGTAAGATCTTTCACTTTATTTCACTCCAAAGTTGAGCTTGAAACGAGAGAGTGTGGTGATGGTGAGCAAGCGACCACTGCATTAGATAAATGTTGGTGCGGATAGTCAAGGTCATTCACAAGGGCAAGCATGTAGTCAGTTCGTGTACACAACCTCCTACTGGCTTTTTATGGAACTTCGCAGAATCGTTAAGCTGTTTGCGACTTAGAATTCAATTTAAAGAATGGAATTGTAAATTCCCAACTTGTTAAAATCCTTTGGCGAATCATTGAGGCGGAAGTGGTGTTCACAGAAGAAAATATTCCTTAAAGAAGATTTAATGGAGCGTTCCAAAAAAAAGTAAAGAAATGATTGACACTTCAGCACGTTCCGCGTCTTTTTTTTGTCATGTTGCGCAAAAAGAAGAAAGTTTTAAAAAACACCAAAGCTCTTATCAAATTCACCCTTTTAGCAAGGAAAATATGAGATAAAAATATTTACTTTCATGAAAAGGCATACGACTCCAGACGGTCTACAGCTAACTGAAATAAATGAATCCGGTCGTATCGTATGTTTTGTTTCAGGGAATCAAATCTGGGCCATTTTATCCACCTACACGTTAATCTCCAGCAATGGTGGTAACCCGATCTCCAGTTACATTATACTTCAGATTTCATTTCAATTTCAACATTACTTAACATTTCTAATCCGTCTACTCACTCACTCAACTAAATACAAATGACTGACGATTTTGGTATGGTTTCGGTCTTTCGTGTCAAACTCAATCAAATTTGCGTTCATTTCACTACTTACAGATACGGGTCACTTTGTAAGGAGTGTCTGGCACTACCAGCACCGATTTTGTCTTTATTTACCAGTCCAGAGTTTGTTTGCTCAGAGTACAAATGAAACCCGCAGTTGAAAGGTACGCGTGTGTCGCCTTACCCACTGGGCTCTGCTAAAAAAAACTCATTAGTTAATGATTTCTTTCATTGTATTTAATTGGAAAGAAACAATTCCGTAGAAATCATATTTTGCCCGAAAGTCGTGAAACTCTATCTCGCGACAAAATATTTCCCGAATTTCAATTCATCTCAGTTGAGTCAGAATGAACAGCCTCCATTGTAATATTTTGCTACTGTTTCCTAGCCTCTTCTTTATCAACAATTTGAGGAAATGGCGGAAAGAAAAGATGTTGATGTCGATGAATACGCAAGAAACAAAGCACGCCATAATCCCGGGAGCCGAAGTGAACAAAGAAATAGGAAACGTGGTAACTTACCACGTCTGTGTTCCGCGCATCTGTGGTTTCTTGCTTTAATAAAGCGTCATGCCACGCCAGGATTCAGATTGAGGTTTCCACTGAAAACCGACTCTGCGGTGATCGTTTAGTCGTTCTTGTTTAGCCTGGCATGGCAAATATTCCTAAGCTAAACTGCTTTATCTTGCCGTTCCAGCTACTTGCTAATTGGCCCTCTATTCAAATTGAAACTTTTATCTGCAACTTCAACTGTCCATTTTCCATGAATGAGTGAGTTGTGTGTAAGAAAGAGGAACCTGTTGGTTTTCCTGGGATCTCCGATAAGGGGAATTCAGTCCTCCTAATTACAACACTTTGATGCCTTCCCTTTTCGCGCTAAGTCAGCAAAAAGATTCAAATGCAAAACAGCGTCTGCCTAGTTCTTTGTTCCTTGGACTAGTAAACAAACGTAGGTACACATGTTGCTGGCGTTTGAGCTTTTAGTGCGATACTATCGTAGGAGCACAACAGGCACAACGGCCCTCGCCTTTCTTTCCATTTGCCTCCACCATTTATTAAATAATTCATCTGCGTCAGATGTGGTTTTATTTCAAGGAGGGAGTACAAAGTGAATTAACCTTGAAGACGATGCTCACTCTCTTTGCACAGTCTTGTCGTTCTCAGAAAGAGATATTTTTTCCTTTTGTTTTCTCTCTGCATTTAGCTAGACGTCAGTGGAGTCGAGAAACAAAGCTATGAGTAGAATCATAGAATCGCAGTAATAACGAACGTGCAAACATTTGATGTTCTGCCTTTGATGTAATGAAATCAAATAATGGAGTAAACATTCTGTCTTGTGTTCAGTAAAAATTGATATTCTCATCCTGTATACGCAAAAAGCAATAAAATGCCATTTAGCGTTCAAGTCCAAGTGCAAGTGCATTGAAAGAGCACACCGCAGTAGTAATGAGATTAAGGTCACTTATTCCAAACTGTACAGCTGTAGTATTTTGCGTTATTTATGGAAGTTGACTGCAGAATGGAACTCGTGAAAAAAACGTGAAAATTTTATGCCATAATGTAAACGTATATTGTGTACCCATCGTCTTCCAAAAGTTTTTCACGTTTTAGTGAAACAGTGAAGGAAGACGACACCGATCAAGGATGAAATGCAGAAAGAGCAGAGAGACAAAGTGAAAAGTCATGGCGCCGGTGACCAAGTGTAAGCAAGGCAAGAAGAGACTTACTCTCGGGATTCCACTCGAAGCACTTAACAGAAGAAAAAAGAATGTGCGATTGGGAATTTCTCCATTTCTCTCTCCACTCGCTCCACACAAACATTCGCCAAGTTACATAATGCAAAAAGTTTGCTATGCGTGTATTGGTAAATTATGCAAATTACCTGACCGGAGAGACAGCAAAAAGGGGGTTGCTAGCTTTCTCGGCATTTGGTATGCCGGTATTTGTGTAGCTTTTGTTGTTTGTAAATATGCGATGTAGCATTGTGATGCGTCTTCTTAGCCATATCTACATAGTATACATAATTTAGTTAAAAATATGTGCCATTTTCACTTAGTTTCATTTTTCCCATAGGTAATAAATGCTATAAGTCTGGAAAAAATTATAATTTGTAAGTTTCGTGTAGTGAAAGTATGACTATGCTTGCCAAGACTGGAACAACCATGGCTGGCAGACTGGTCTAAGATTCCTCAACGTTTGTCGCCATCAATATATCCTACTTTAAGGATTTTGAAAGTTAAATGGATGACCCTTCTTGCGGATAATAATTATTTTTCGAAGGCGTGGCAGTACTTGACAAGTTTGGAAGAGGTGTCGTTTAAATTTGAAAGCAATAGTAGTGCCAGAATGAATTTGTGTAGTTATGCATTCCTTGGCGATGAATATAAAACTGAAGAGCCACCCTTCCTGCGCTTGATAAGTAAGCCTACTAATATTTTCATTAATCGATTCTATAGACTAAATACTAGTATACCACAAATCCCAAACATTCCGTTTGATTGATTTTGAACTTTTTTTGTAGATCTCAAAAAACTTTCCATGGACATTCGGACAAATACTTGCAGTATTAACAAAGCTTTCCACAAAGTGTTTCGACTGATGCCCTTGAAGGAATTCATAATAACATCAGATTTTCCAATTAGTAATGATATTGTAAGTGTATAATATATTGAGTGTGTTATGCTGTGTTTATTCTAAAAAATCCTCTACTCTAAAAGATTTTGTTACTTACAGATTAATAAGGATGCAATATTAGCCTTAGGCTCACCTGGACCATTCATAGAAAATATTGAAAAGTTTCCATTTCGAAACTGGTTAATGCAGGATGTCACCGATGATGAATTTCAGAAACTTGGACGAATGTTTTCTAATAACCAGGCGTTATAAGCAGAAACAAGACTGATTTTTGTCTTACGAGGCCATCTTGAATTCTGTAGAGTAAAACGTTTCTCGTTTGACGTTATCTTTGCTTCTCAGTTTTGTCAGAATTCGCTCTCTCTCCGACAAATTCATACTCAGACTAGTTAAGCCTGGTGCTTACACTATACATTTTTTTAAAAGCAAGAAAGAATTCCTTATTTACTTTAGAATATTTCCCATCCTTGTGTACATGTGCGTTTCATTGTGACAAGGGCACAAATTGGGCTCTATAAAATTAGATTGATGGTTATTGTTAAAAACTTCAATATTCAATAATAAAAATTTACTTTTAGGTATATTGTATATTTAGAGGGCGATGTATGCAAGAGAAAGAGATGAACTAAGTTTTTATTTCGATATATGTCACTACCTAAATAAAAGTTGTAGACTCTTATAGTTATGTAAATTATTAGGCAATCATCTGTAAATATAACGCTGACTCCTGAGAAAAATCCAAATCATTATCTTCGTGAGGGTTTAGGATATGAGTTAACCTCCAGTATCGAACCGGTCATTATGTCTCCAAAATTATTGTATCCGTTCGAAATGTCCCCATGATTTCAATATTTCTGTATGAAATGTTACATTATATCTCCTTAAAGAAAATGTACAATAATGAATAAAGCGTGTAATAATACTATTCATTTCATGTACACAGTAAAATTTAAAAATAGTCATACATTTTGTACAGTGATCATCATGTCTTGCAGATAAGTAAACAAAACTGTCACCGTCATACTGTAAACATCAAAGTGATCGCTTGGTTTAGATGTATTTTAAATCTTGATGGTCATTGACTATTAAGTATTTTCTGGTGACATGCATGTGTCGGGTGATACTATAAATGGTAACATTAAAATCGTGGAAACCTTCAGTACGGCAACATTAATTTTTGGCGACATAATGACCGGATAAAATATTAGATGTTAAGTAATATGTGGCTCCCATCCTCGTGCATTTCCTTTGAAAATAAAATAATTCCATGAAGCTCCGTAGCTACTACTCCCTGGAACTGCAACTGTTCGTGTATTTTTTTTCTTGGATGATAATTCAGTGCGAATCAGGATCAGAGTGCTTCGAAAAAATTTCTGGCTGAACTAAATTCAAACTAAATGTTATGAGTATGTGATGTTTGTGTTGACCTTTCTTCAAAGCTCGGTTACACAATATAGCGACATGAACAGGAAGTTCACTTTGTACAATAATATTATTTACCCTTTGCCATCCTCCTGCACAATGCACACGGTGCTGATGCTGTGTTGATTTTATATAACGGTGAGTTTGTAAATTTTTAAACGGCATGTCGTAAATGAGCGTCCGAAACTCGTAACCTTTTCGTTTGAAAACATTTTAGATGCAAAGTGCTCTTGCAAAATAAGTTGATTCTTTGAGTGAGGTGAAATGAAATTGGATTAATGTACTACAACATATAACTTTAGGTTTTATTTTCAAAATGTGGCACAGATTTATCACTCAATAACAATATTAAGATTTTGTTGACAAAAGATTCAGAATTCAGAGAGACAGAGAACAAAAACAAATAAAAGAGAAACTGAAAAATAAAATGTAAACCTAAAGAACTAAAGTTACTACTTGGTAATAATAATAATAATATTAGAATACATAACATAATGATAATAACTTTTACTACGATAAGTAATATGAATGTACATTTAGTTAATATTAAAGCAGTATGTAGTATTAATGTAATTGTTTGAGTGGTAATCTGTGTTGTTGTTGCTCACGCTCTTTTATTTCATACATAGTTAATATTCGTTTGCTGGTAACTCAGGAGAAAGAACTTTCTACATTTCGTGTAAAATTACTCCACTGCACTCCTTGAAAGTAAACAACGCGTTCCATTTTATCTTATTTTATTTCTCTGAGTTTCTCACGGACAGAAGGACAACGATAATCGTAGTGTAGCAGTAGTAGTAAACGACGCTTTTTATACGTTTATTTTTTCGGCATGTAAAACTTTTTGGACCTTGTCCGCGAAAACGTTTTTCCTTCTAAATCTAATCTGCGCATTTCAAAATAATTACAATGATATACAATAATAGCAGAAGATGCATTTTAAAAGATAAACAACACTGATACGATACAAGACACAATTAACGTAGGTACATTTACAAAATTATGCTACTACACATTTCTCATTTAAACATTGGTCAAGATTCTTAGACGGATATTTATACGAATTATACAATGGTGAGGGTAGATTTGTTGTTGAATTAAGTAAAGTTCAAAATAAAGATCTCCATCATTTTTCTGAGGATGCAGCCATTTTTGAACTTATGCATTGAATCATCACTGTCATCACTGTTTGATAGAGCTACTAATACCAACTGTGGGGCATTGTGAAAACTGGTAAAAACTGTAATGTAAACAGGTAATAAGTTTTGCTCTATAATTGCTCGATCATGCAGTGAGGATATGATTTGCAAATTAGGTATGTTAATGTCGTTTACGTAATATATTTATTATTTTATAATGTAACGTATGTACTGCACGTGTATTGTGTAATTATGCTATATTATGTAAATTGTATGTCAGAATTTTTACAATTTAAATACACATTTCTACACTTTTAATTTATGTAAGTGATCGTTGATTCTTCAACCAGGTGGTCCCCAGTGCATCTGGAAAGGGTGAGGCGGAGAGGCTCGTCCATGTTGAGACCAAACAGAATAACTTTCTGTCGGCTCGCTTGTGGAATTCTCAGGTATGATTTCCCATTCACCGCTATCTGCAATTTATCAAGGAAAACAAATTGTGAGCAAAGCATGATATGAATAAAATTAAATGTATCCATGCCTCTTTCATTTTCATTGCGAATAACTGGGCAGTCTGAAATAAGTAATGTCAAAACTAATTATCCAGTGGAACGATGCATCCCTTGGCTCATTTTATGTTACGTAGTGGCCACAAGAGTTTTCATGTAACATGGTTTTTGCGTGCAACTGAGGAATAAAAAATCGCGAAGAAATGGTGGAAGGAGGTGGACTTGGCGTTTCTCGAAGAAAGTCTGAAACTGAATGTTCTATTTTCATTAATTCCTACGAATCCTACGGTACATTCAGGTTCGTCGCGCTTTCCTTGTCTACTGGGAATCAAACTTTGCCCTATCCTGAATTACCACTCGCTTTATGTTGGTCGGCCTGTCCATGAATAATTGACGTGACGAGATACATGTCGGGAAATGAAATGAGCAAGAGAAAGGGCATCGGAGTAAACTAGAATGGTTCGTCATCACGCATCATCTTCAAATACATAGCAAAGAAAAGTGTGAGCGTCATCGTGTGTTCTGCTCTGCGTATTCTACTTCACTCACCTCGTATCCATTAACTTGTTGAGGTGTTGGTTGCTGTAGCTGGTTAGAAGCTGCTCCACTCGGTATGGACCAGGAAACTAAAAGTGAGTCATCGCCTATCTTCTTCAAAACACGGAACTCAAGTCCTGCCTGTGGAGATGAACAAGTTGTAACGATGGATGTTCCCAGGGCGTCCTCCTTCTTGTTTACCGCAGTTGCTGTCGCGGAACAACTTTTCCCGGAAATGTTGCTTTCTCCTCTCTCCATCTGGCTCCTACTTTCTTCGTCAATTAACGTAGTATTGTCAGACAACGCGTCTTCTAATATCGCCTACGACGTCATTATCATCATAACAACATGGAATTAAATTACACATTTTTTTTACGAAAGTAACAAAAAATCTACAGAAAATACAGATAGCTTTGAATGGAGCAGAAATAACAAATTAGTGGGGAAATAAAAATAAAAATGAATACGGGGAAAGAGTAAAAAGGTTATAATATCATTAGATCGGATTATACCATCTGTATAATAATTTCCGTTCGTATAATTTTAGTAGGTGAAATTACTATATTATTTCGTTTTTATATCATAGTTCATACTACTGATTAATGGTAAGTAGGTTACATTACATAGGTTAATTAAGGAAATTAGGGTTAGTTATAAAAGGCTATTCTACACCCATGACGTCAAAATGTAGGATTTTTGTTAGTTAGTTGCCTCTTTGTTGGTTAGATAGAATTGCACACAAACCAAACCCAAAAATCAGAACATTATAGTTTTCACTCGTCGGAGGAAAGAAAGATGAACTGCATTACATACATTCAAGAAACCAAGTAAATTGAGTGAATGTGGACTATAAAACATAATAGAAAAACTTCTGCTTCTTTAACGAGGCACTGGTACAAACTCTAAAGTAAAAGTAATTTCAGGTAACGCCAAAAAAAAGTTTCTTTAGCTGTCAATTGTACTGTGCTGCACACAGAAGTAGCGAGGAAAGTAATACCTTTATTAGCTGACTGATTCAATCAATGAATAAAATAGATTAATTACTCAAATGAAATTTTGTTAGCGTGCAACAAACAACGTTGTGTTACATAAAATACAAAGTTTGTGGTATGTACTTACAACAACGATAATTAAAATGTACAATCAGATTACACGTGTATTAAATACAATGAATGTCAGTTACGTTGCCGGAAAATACTTAGTTTTTAGATAGACTCACAAAGTAATACAAAAGGGCTTTTACGAATTCTCTGCCACCTCAGGTTTGTTGGATCGATGAGCAGCACAACAAAATTTAATAAACCGAGAAAAGGATTTACGTGTGTATAAGAACTACTAGTAGCTACAAACTAACAAGTATGAGTTGAAACTAGGTTTTCACAATAAAACTCAATTGGACATAGGAAGAAAGGAAGCGAGAACAGATACGTATTGTACTTGGGGAATTTTCGGGGAAAAGGTCGAGGGAAAGGTATTATCATGTTTGAGATTACTGGGAAATGAAACAATCTACCTATTCAAATCTCATTCTGTAAATGTGCAGTACTTTTTATTATATTTAACATTATGTAAATGAGTAGCTAGAGGATTAAAATGAACTGATTAAATAAAGAGAACATAAAGGATTCGCTGCACAACACAACTCAATTTATAATTGGGCATTGCAGCATTAATTTGGAGTGTGCCTTGAAAAAAAAATCCGACATTCAATTTATGAGATGATTGAGAAAGGCTTTGTAATGAAAAGTCTTGTTAACAGGAAATTGCTTGCTTTTTCCTTGTTAAGGATTTACACACATAACAGTCAGCAGCAGAAGCAGTAAATGATTATAAAATCGTCATTGTTAAGGGGAAAAGTTGCAAGAAATATTCTCAATACTTTCTGCTTCACAATACATAGCTCCAGGAAATTCACTCAGGGTTGTATACTACTAGTTGCTAATAATAATTATAATAATTTTTCGTCAGACTGACATAAGAAGATTATACTTCCAGGATATTAACTAGTTGAGGGGGAAAACGTATTATGGGAAGTAATTCGGAAGATGCATTATGTCCATAATGTAATGCAAAATTTTTAAAGTAGCAATATTTAAATAGTCAAGTTCGAATTACCTACTAGAGCGTATTACGAGAAATGTATTATAGGTAATTTGAGTACGTATTACGAAATTAGATGAAAATCATAAAAGGAAGAAATAAATAATGTTTTCTTTGTTAGTCAGTAAATATTTTTATTAGCCTACAAAGAGAAAAAAATATATAGATATTTATATTAAAATGTTAAAATGAAAAATTAGTTTGATCATTATCATTACTAATAAGATTATTACTGGGTAGTAGGCAGGTTATTCATTAAATTTGTTGATAATGCTTGTTGAAAAATGTGAAATCATTTTTAAACAGTAGACTGTAAAGCAAATGGAGAAAAATTAGGGGGAATCACCATCACTCTTTTCCGCTCTGCTAAAAGGTATGAACACAAGGAATCGCAGTTGAAGTCACTCGGCAGCAACGAAGCTGTGTGCTTGCAACTTTCCCTGGAAGCCTTGATCTTCTTGGAGGATCTTCGTCTCGGCGGTGGTGCGATGGGACAGAAGTATCTTGAATCATTTGGGGATGGCGGGGCCACGTGGAGAATATTCGTGGGTGATGCAGAGGTGGAAGAACCGGAGGATAAATATTCTGGGCTGAGTTCACGAATCTCGGTCTGAGATTTCAGCAGATGGCAGGTGTTAACGGTCCCGCGAACTTTTTCAATTTCCCGTAAAATCCCATCCAGGAAAAAACCCTGAATATCGCTGACACAAAGTTGAGCAATGCGACGACCCAAAATGCCTATCAGCTTGTTCTTCTCATCGCACCGAATTTTCCACCACGCCGTTTCCGTCATGTAAGAGTCTCGCATCTCTTTCTGTCTCACGTAAAATGCATCTTCGAGATTCCGAATTTGCAAACTCAGGTTCCCCATTGTTTCTTGAAGTTTGGCAATCATGAGATCCTCCTACGTTCCCCACGCCATTTCATTTCAGTTAGTTAAAATCAACGGCAAAGAAAACGAAAAAAAAACAAAAGCGTTAACGTGCTTCTTAGGAGCCAGTGAATGTATAAAAAATCCATTCTAGCATAATTAAGCCACACGACATCTCGTTCAGTAATTAGTATTGAGGTAGTTCAAAAGACTTTGGGTACTGTTACACAATTCCCTGAACAGTATGATAAAATAGTCACGTCGAACAAAAAGTGTCGGTCAAAGACTCGCCTTACCTCTTCACTATCGCTACTGCCACTGTCTTCACCCTTCCCACGCTTTACAAGTCCGTCGGCGCCTTCCTTTTCCGTCGTGGAAGTCACCAGGGGCTCTTCTTTCAACTCCTGGTTCTAGTATGACAATTGCGTAGGCGTTTATTTTATACCGTAAAGTAACATTGAAAGTTACATCAAATATGGTGTATGTAATAAGAAAAACAAAAGCATTCAAAAATGAATTTTCTACAATTGTAGAATGAAAACTTACTGGAAAGTAGGGATTTAAAACTTCCTCACTCTCACACCTGGACAATGAATCGATTTCGATAGAGTCATGCTGGAAAGGGTTTCAGAGGAAAAGAAAATAAGCAAAACAAACCAAAAAGAGACAAGTCAACTATTAAACGTCAATAGGGGAAACATGAAACTGAAAAACTTTGAACAATGCAATGGTACATTACATAACATCATGTCCGGTAGAAAAATAAATAAAAAACAAAGCTAAAGTGAAACTAACCAAAGTTCCGTCAGGCGCTTGTGACATTTTAAAGATCTGGATTAGAACTATGAGTCTTTCCACAATGTCCATTAGTCTCGTTCCGAGATTCTCACATTGAGTACAGCGCTGCAGTTTGTTAAAATTAGACAGCCAGCCAGAGCCGAGCAAAGAAACATCGGGAAGCAAACGGAAACGAATCATGCGAGGGGAACAAAACAAACAAGTGCAGAGCTTAAGTGACAAAATAATAGCAAAATTCTGATTGACACATACACAACAAAGATAAAAATAACAGGACAGAGAACAAACTTGGAGGTTACAGACACTGGAGACAGAGACGTAAAAACGTTCATTTCGTGCGCAGTTCAGAGTAAAAAAGCATCTTGTTTAATTTGATTCCTCCGTGCAGAAAAAACTTCACAAAACACGACAGCAAAAGAAAACGTGAAAATGAGGAGAAAAAATCTAAAAAACAAAAACAAACCTGCAAAAGAGTTACAACTTCTTCGACATCTCTTGCCACGCCATGAAGGCCACCGTCATGCTTGTTGAAGTCAGCAAGGTCGTTAGGGTTGTTGGAGGAGGATGATGAGGATGACACGAAATGACTGGCATTCCCAAGTGCCTCCGCTGTTGTGAGCTGCTCCAATTTCCTTTGTAATTCCTCAATTGTCAAGTCCTTTTGTTTCAGTTCGTGACTTAACGCCGTGACAGTGTTCTCACTTTGCACTGCCTTCGCAATCGCTTCTTCAACGGTTCGCTGGTGGAGGTGAGTTATGAAAGAATAAAATAATTGTAATAATAAAGAAAAAAGGAAGAAACACGTCAGAGAAATGGACAAGTGCGTATTATTATTTACTATTCGAATTAATTCTCAACTTTCTATTCTTCCCTGCAGGATAATAATCTCTAGGAGAAAGCAAAAAAACTTTTTCCTCAGCCTTCCAAGAAAAACGAGTCAAGAGATAATAATACATACAATACCTACATACTTTGAAAAGCATTTTCTCAGAGCCAGAACATATTTTATATTTTAACAAAGAAAAACTAACTGAGAAAAAAATAAAGTTGAGAAAAGATAAAAATAGAAAGCCCAATTTCTCCGGTGCTCTATTATTAGAGTAAAAAATAAACCCAGCTTCAACATTACATACTTCTAAATAGGACACTTCCTCTCGTAGCATTCCATTCGAGCATTCCGTGTCTCCGAACGCCTGGTGTAATTCCGCAAGTTGAGTTTTAAGCTTTTGAATCTAAAAAAGGAAAATGTAGAGCAATAAAAATGTATTAAATTGTTGTGCTCTGTAACGTAACGTAACGAGTAGATGAAAAATGCCCTGACTGAGTTAAGTTTTTTTCTTTCAAAGTCTCTCCACGCTCTTCCTTCATTTTATTCAATCTCATTGTAGGATTGGGTTGAAATATTTTTTTATTTAGATAACAATAACCCCCCATTAACCTAACCCCTATGATATTTTATTTTTCGTTCTAAATTTTCTATTTTTTAATATTTTTTGAAATTCAACTATGGATTGAGGAGTCATATTCAACTAGTTGTGCTATTGCAGGAGTCTATTTTTAAATTTCCCCATAAACGAAAATAAGCCCTTAAAATTTCTCGGGAATATCAATAAACTTTGCAAATCTCATCTCTTCTCAGGGTGAGTCTGTGCTGCGTGCCACGTGATGTGATGCTTTATATTCTAGGAGATGTGCATGGGCAAGTGAAAAACATGTGGTTTAAATGGAATTTGAGACGGAAGATAAATTGGAAGAGATTGTTTGTTGGTTTCTTTCTTTATGTATCATGATATCGTTTTCCAGAGAATTAAAAGGAAAAGAGACGAAAACAAAACAAAACAAAAAATGAAAGAGACAATGGAGAAGTCTTTGTTTGGAGTCATGTACGTCTGTCTAGGGTGATTGAGCGTCTTTTCTAACCTGAGCCTGTAATGCAGTTTCGTTGCTTTCTAATTGGCTTTCCTTCTCCTCAAGCTCCATGCAGCTTTCCTTCAGTTTCAGAGTGAGCGCTTGGATTTCACTCTTGTACTTTGCCTCTCTCGACACTCTCCCATCAATGTCATCCTGAAGCTGGCAACACTTCGTTCTCAAAAACTGGATCTCATCCCTCAACTGTTGAATCTTCTCGAGTGCCTTCTGCTCTTTCTTTTCCAGCTGGCCGAGCTGCCCCTTGAGCACCGACTCGGCTCGCTCCAGCTCCTCCAGCCGGTCTCGCATCTCATTCTCCGCTTTCTGTGAATCATCCAACTTTCTTCGCAACGTGACAATGTTGCCCACCTCCAGCTTCAGCTTCTCATGTTCCTCCTGGAGTAGTTGCAGGTCGCCCCAGACTTTCTCTTGGTCCTGGAATAAAGACTTGAGCCTCTCGTTCTCCTGGCTTAGGTAGGCAATCATGCTGCCTTGATGCTGGCTATCCTCTTCTTTATTCGCATTTTCCCTTATTTCTTTCGTCAGTCGATCAATTTCGTCCAGCAAATGCTTCTCGCGTTTCTCGAACGTGCTCAAGCGCTCCCTCAGGCTACTCTGAAGGTATGAAATGAGCTGTGTTTTCTGCTCGATTTCCCCGCCAATTTCTTGTCCTTGGCTGTTCTCAAAATCCTTCGCAGAACCACTTGACGATGATGATCCAACATTGGCAGCAGCTGCTGCGGTAACCGCCACACCATCACGAAGGGATTGAATGATCGCATTGCTAATAAAGCTCGGCAATCTCTGCTCCCCGTCGCCCTCCGAACCCGATGTCACCTGATGAGAGTCATTATGATAGGCAGACGAGCCTGTTGCTCCAGTTGCCCTCACATTTTCCGCGAAATGCAACAATGAATGATTGTGGATGAATGACGTTCGTTCTTCCTCTTCATCCGGCTCACCATCACCACTCAAACTTTTCCCGATGTAAAGAGCAAAGTGTTCCAGCTCTGAGATGAGGCAGTTCCACTTCTCCTGCAAAACCTGCTGCTCCAATCGACACGCTTGAGTCTCCATGAGAAGCGATTCCTTCTCTGCCAGTTTTGTCTCATACATCTTAATCAAGCTTCCTCGCTCTTGATCGAATATCTCCTGGCATTTATCAATATCACATTCCAAAATCTCAATCTTCTTAAGTAACACGCGCTCTGCCTTTTGCCATTCATTTTTCTGCTCCGCAAACATTTGCTCAACCAGTTCTCGCCAGAGCTCCTCTCCAGTCTGCGCTTCCACGCTACTCACCGTGATCACCGAAACGCCTTCACCTTCCGATCCATCTTCGTCACTTGCGTTCAATTGGCTAGTGGAATCCTTGCCGCATTTTGTGCACTCGCAATAACAAGCAATTCCAGTTTTATCCAGGATTCTCCTTAACTTCTTCAGCTGAGGCTCCACATCTCCAGGAACAGACTCAGAGAATTCCAAAAGTTTATGTTTTCGACTCGGTGCTAAAGAAGTGCCACAGCCATCTGCCACTGGCGTCACTTCAATGCCTCTGGAATCGCTGATGGCTGCAGCGATGTTTGTGTTATTGCCAAAATGTAAATAGCGACGGATGTTGTCACCAAATGGAAGACTCAGGAGAAAGCTTACGCTATACTTTGTGGAAGTAGCAGAGCCTGAAGTTGTTTGCGAGCCGTGGCTTCTAAGAAGCGCACCAAAATAGCACAGCGCAAAGATCGGTATGGAATGGATAACGAACTGGACCGAGCATTTCATTTCAATACACGACTCCTCCAATTCAAAGTTGCGCTGTTCATAATTCTGGAGGAGGCTCTCCAGCCGGCTGATTTGGGAACAGAGGTCCTCCTCATGCTCCTGCATCTGGAGCAGCTGAAGTCGTAGCTGTTCAATGCATTTCTTTTCCGCCGCGAGCCGGTTCTGCAGAGTCAGTTTTTTCTTTTGCAACTGGCCCAGCTTCTCTTCAAGGCTGAAGATCCAGAAGTGCGTCAAACCAAAAATATAAAGAAATTATTGATAAATAAAAAGACAAAGGAAAGTCAAAGCATTAGACAATGGCATGAAGCAAATGGATTCTAATTATGAGTATGTCTATCTTTAGGGTTACAAATTTAAAAACAACAGAACAAAGGCGCAAAAATTTGCTGTTACGTAATCCCTCTGTACCCAATGAACCTTAATTTGATGGCGTAAACAATTGAAAACAATCATGTACGTGTAATGGAGTTGTTTAACTACCAAACTTCAATAAGACTAAAATATATTTTTGAAAGGTAAAAATTGGACAATCACGAGACTACAATACTTTGTGAAGCCAAAAACTGCAAAGTCAAAATCAAAGGGTCATTTGCTTACCGTTGGCACATGAGTCTATTGTCATTCTCCGCTTCCTCAATTTCAGCCCTCTCATCCTCCAGCCTTCGGTTCTCATGTAAAAAAAAATTGACCTTTTCCTCTAGACCCTGGATGTAGTTCCCGTCTGACATGGCAGCTAGACGCCGTTCAAATTCCTGAATTCTTTGACGGCATGATTGAATCTCGGAGGCCAGATCGTGGCTCGTTTTGCCCCGTCTCGTGGACACGCTCAGACTGTCAATTCCCGGGGAACCAGAACCGCTATCGTCAACCCCTTCATTAAATCTTCGGAGCAGCTCTTCAATCTGAAAGGTGAGACTGACCAACTCTCTGCTGATTGTGAGACGGCACACATTTGACAGCGGAGAGTCTTCGGTCGACTGACTGTCAAAAATTCCACTTTCCTGAAGCGATAAACTTTCCGAGCAGTCGCTGCACGAACTTCGCGACTCGGTCACATTTGCGTGTCCATTGCCACGATCAAACTCTCCATCAGTCTACACAAACAAAAGATAAACAAAAAAGTTTTATAGAGGAAATGTATAAAACACGAAGTAAAGTGTAGAGATTATATTACTAAGGTAATATCATTATCGCATCATCGTGAAAAAATTTAAATTCCAATTCGGAGAAAGTGGAAAAACTAGGTTAAGCTTTTCTCTTGCATTCCTCCAGGATTATGTCCACATAACAAGAATTCATGCAATTGAAAGAAACTATGCAAGTGTAAACAAAGTGCGCGAGAAGGAAAGGAAATGTTACCACCCCAAACTTTCCTGCACGCAACCAACTAGAAAAAGGTACACACACTTCACTTCCCCAGCACATTCATGCCCTGCATATTTTATTTTCCCTTGCTTAGATATTTCAGTACTCAATGTACATTCTGCATTCTTACCTAAACTGGAAGAAAGGTGAAAGTTTTGTAATGGCAAGAGCAATTCATTCATTTTATTAAACTTTTCTAAGTCCCAAGGACAAGACAGCATCATTTTTCTCAGTTAAAAATAAATGTCTAGTCAAGTCTCTCTTACCGCATTGGGAAGGCAGGGATCGACGCTTTTCGAGTTGTCAGCATTCTCGTCTGTGTCTTCTACCAACATCTTTGGCTCAACTTCGTCTTCAATTTCTTCTGCCTCTTCTTCCTCGGCTTCCTCGCCCACCTGAAGGAAAAGCACACAACAAGTATCTAATGTCAAGTTCAACATTTCTTGGAAATCTCAGTTTACCTAGCAGGGGCATATAATTTTCAGCTTTTTTCTTGTCTGAGTGAAATAAGAGGAGAGATTCCTTAGACAAACAGGACTAGGCCATGGATTATGAGTGAGCGGTCAGTAGTCTGATGAGATAGTTAAGTTACCTACTGACTTCACTTGATCACGCAGACAGCGTGGAAAGCACGAAAAGTTGAGAGGAATACAAATGACAAACCTGATGTTGTCGAGCAGGGGGCGAGCTTTCCTGCATCTCCAACAACCGAAATTCTAACAGCTCATTTTGATCCTTGCACTCCTTCAGCTCATCACGAAGCTGCTGAATGATAGTCTCTAGAACGGTTATCCGGTGATTTTCCTTCTCGCATTGCTGCAACACCCCAAAATCTTCCAGGCTTTTGGCAACATGAAGTCTCCCATTGTTACTGAACGACGACTCCAGGAGAGAGGTGAACTCTGGGGGGAACTCAGACTGGGGGCTGGAGTCGTTCGAGGATGATGAGGAAGATGACGAAGAGGAGGATGATGATGAGGAGGAACTTGAGGACGGCGAGGCGGACGAGACGAGGGGACTTCGCGTCATTTGGTAAAGCTGCTCTTCGCTCTTTACTACTGTAGGGGAAATGCTTTCGCATTCTTCTTCCTCACTCTCTGCCTCCGGAAGCGTTTCCAGTAATCCGGAGCCACACTGTGTTCAACAAACAAAGCAAAGTCAGTCAAAGTAATTCCGAGAAATCAAACAAAGATTTCCATCATCATTAAATCATGAAAATCCTTGAGAAGAATGGAACAAAGCAAAAGCTCAGCCAGTTAGCTAGTTACATGCTTCACGTAGGTACCCGTGCTAGATTAGATGTGTAGGCAGCAGCGTTTTATAGATTTTCTTTTGGTGAAGCAAATAGCAATAAAAGAATTAGTGCATTAGCACGAAACCCAGTCATAAAAGAGAAAAACACGAAAATTGCCTGTAAATCGCACACTCGAACTCAACTCTTTACTTCAACCAAAGCTAACGAGAACAGAAAGTGGCGTACGCTTTTAAGGCGAACCATTGCCACTCTGCAGTTTTACTTTACAGCGAAAAACACGAAAGGTCAATGTAATAAAAGTTGCAGCTTTTCCTAAATAAATTACCACCAAGTTATCCTCACTCTCCTTATTACTTACACACATTTACTTATGACTTACCCACTGAATCTTTTATGCTCAACCTTTTCACTCGTTTGCAGCTATCAGCATGGGGGATAATAGACATGATTTTATAGGTCACAAGAATTTTCACACAATTAGTAAATAGCAGAGAATAGAATAAAATCGCAATAGAAAATATGTTCCAACTAACTAAATACCAATAATAATAACGTGTCTAATCGTAAGCAAGCATACCGCAGCTTCTTCATAATTCTTTTGTGTGAGTCGACTGACTTGACTGAGTAAGTGAGTTGAGCAGAGCACCATGTTTACTCATTTCCGTCTTTTCGCATATTATTCTGTCTTTTAATTCATTCGTTCATCATCACCACCAGCTTTTCATTTGATTGCTCTTTTCCCATATCTCTCACACTTTCTCAACTAAATCACTGCGAATCAGTAAGAATACCGGCACACAATATTTTTTCTGTCACCAGAAAATACGTCCAATTATAATTATCCCTGTTGCGGTGCTCTTTCCTCGCCACTTATCTTTCTATTGTATGGCTCAGCTTAACAATACAAAGATTTATTTTTAATTTTTAATTTATAAAGGATCGCAATAATCAGAGAGATAGTGAGTGATTGTGTGACTCACATAATAATACTTTATTTATTGTGCGCCAACCAACGCCAGGTTTTTCTTTCTTCTTGTCTTCTTTAGAGTTGATTGTAGAATTTTATGGTTTAGCCTAGAATAATTTAATAATGCTAGTCGCGATTCGCGAGCCTGTTTAGCGTTGGCGTTAATTTTTACTCTGATTTGATGTGTAAAGTTTTCTCTGCAATTGCATTTAGCATCAACCGCTGCTGCTGATGTTACTGTTACTGCTGCCCTAGAGCGAGGCGAGCGGCAGCGCCGGATGTTCTTGGTTGTAGTTGGTACAGTTAGAAAGAAAAATCTTGGTAAATTCGCATCATGCATTAAATTAGCATGCGTTTTAATCTTCTTCTTACATAAATACATGCATCTGTACAACAACCTGACACATTCATTCGCCTTCACCTTTGTTACAGGTTGCAACCGTTGCAAGCGACAAAATCAAATAATAAAAGTAAAATGCGGTTGGTTTGTGAGGTAATGCACATCCTCATTAAGCACAATATTGGATTGAATTGGTAGCCCAGCTAAGCTCTCTCATCCTTTTCATTTCATTTCCTTTAGTTTTAAATTTTCGCCTCACAAAAAAATTCGAGTGTTTCGCTTTTATTCCTTTTCCAATAAAAAAATCATGTCTCTTTTAGTTTCTAAACAATTCCCTTATCACTTACTTGATAAGCATAAAGTACACCTGCACATCACATTAAAAACCTTGAATAGATCATCCATTAGAAACAGAGGCATTGTAACGTCAGCATCACTAAACATTATGACCACTCTTCCTTTTCTCGTTTCCTACACTTTTCACTACTTGTAAAATATTTTTTAGACTTTTTATCTTCTTGCTTTTGCATGCTTGCATTTTTACAATTTATGTGCATGATGAGAGTCGAAATGAAGAGAATGAATCAAATAACCATAAATAGCGAGCTAGGCGCTTGTCGGTTGGCCGTTTACGGTAGATGTACGTGTTCTCTTCTCAGACTAGAGTCTCGAAATTTATTGTCATTATTGATGGCGTTGTTTAGAGAAAATGTTGAAATTTATTTTCCATTTTAAACTAATAATAACAGTATAATAATGGTGGTGTAATGTAGTATCAGTTTTGTGCAAAGTGTGTGGTCGTAATAGTGCACATTGCCGGCATGATGCATCGCGTCATTATTTATGATTATGTTTTTTTTTCTTCAAAAAATTGGGGAAAGGACGATCTAGCCGAGTTAAGGACGAAAGTAAAGTGAAGCGTAACTTTAAATTTATACGTAGTAGGTACAAAAATGCAATGCAGCATAGGACGGACCAACTGACTGAAAAAGAGTTTCATTTTCCTTCCTCTTGCTTTTTACAGCATTTTATAATGATCCGGTATAAATGGTTATATTTAATATAGTTTTATGATGTTTTGATATATTGGAAACAAGTTTCTTCTCTCTCCCACACTGCTTCGTTCACATTACCATATTCCCTTAGGTACACGCATCATGAGATTGAAAGACATCGAAAGTCATCCAAGGAGAAAATTTCTATTTGGATCCTATTTGCCGCTATCGTGCCACATCATTATAACAATCCATCGAACCATCTTCTTTTTTTGTATTCCTGTCCTGTCCCATTCCTCTTATCAATTGGTTCATGGGGTACACTCTACCAAAATCACAATTCTGATGTGACAGAAACAAATTCTGAGAAAAGCTTCTCCAATTAGCATCTATTTAGTCACGTGTTGCTTATAGGGTAAAAATGAAAATAACTTTGTATAAGATGAATATTCTCTAGATTAATACTTATCCCTGAAGCTTCCGCCGTCATTGCCTGCTTCCTTTTTACCCAATTTGTCAAATTACTAATGCTCCCTGTTCAACAGATTACGATAAGTAACCAATCTGAGAGGACGAATTGACGCCTCAAGTGACAAGAAGAGTGGAGTGTGCGCATTTGCGAAATTTCCTAGACATTCTTCAGTGTCTTGTGTAAAAAAATGGCAGGTGCCGTTGTGTGAGGTTTTCACCACAAAACAAAGCAATCAAAATTTTGAACAGGAACCTTTTTTCAATACTCACTTACCTATTTATACGGAGTCAATGTTCCTCAAGCAAGCAAGCAAACAAGCAAGGAACTGCATGTTATGTTATAAAATGGGTTTTACGATGATATTATTTCCATTAAATATTAAATATGACGAGGGTAACAAAGCAGAAGAGAATATAAAGTCCATAAAAGGGAAGACAAACTGATGATAATTGATAATAATGATGAGATGAGAGAGAAAAGTGCTCTTTAAAATAGAATGAGAAAAAGTGAAAAAGGACGATGAAGGAGCGACGATAACACAACGAAACAAAACGAACCTCGCGAAAGTGGGATTTATCTGAATCTCTTGTCGAGTAATTTGCTAGTTTATCACACTCTCTTTCTTCACAGCATAAAATAAAAACACTAATCATTTTCATCCTCTTATTATAAAACTGTAGCTAAATTGTGTTTAACTGCAAGTTCCCTTTTCGCTCATGCTCATTTTTGGCCAAAAAGAGAAAATCCGTTTATCGCAATCGCAAAACGACGCCACACAAAAAAAGTGTTTTGTAGATAGTTTAAACGCTATTGAAATTATTTGCTAAAAAGTTATTTTAATTTTTCTAAAAGAAATCCAGTTTAAAAGTGCTCATCATCATAAAGTAATCAGACAAATCATAATAATGATGAAGATCATAATGATAATGGAATAACTATAATACCAAAGTGTGTATTCATTCAACAGCTTAAAAAATCGATTCTCGCTTAATGTAATGTATTCCGTTTTGTTTTTCTTATATAAGAATAAAAATAACAACGAAGACATGCAACGGCAACAAGCAAAAGTCTAACTTTAAGTAATAGGCAGCTCCTTTTCCTTTATGTGTGTGTACGTGCTTGTCAAAAGTCAAAACATGCCAAATCCATACATGTCACAGTTTGCTGGGTGAAATGAATGAATGAAGAATGTGTGTGTTGTCCAATGTACTCGACAAAATTTGCATTATTCTGCATTAATATGCTCTCTCCTCTCCGCCACTCATCTTTCAATAACTCTCCATTCTACTACAAACATCACACACGGGTGGTCTACTTTACATGACTCACTCATTCATTCATGAAAATTTCAGAAAAAAATAACAAAACGAATCCTGTAACTCGTTATTAACTGAAAAATAATAAGATGAAATGAGATGAAGATGAAGGAGTGCATCGCTAATATTTTATGGTTATCACTTTTCTCTTCTACTCAAGTAATGCACTGCATGCCAGAAAAGTAGAAGGCGGCCGTGGTTGTGGTGGCGGTGACGATTATTTTGCATATTTTTCTTGTGTTGTGGGAAAATGTAAATGAAAAGTTGGTGGTTGAAATTTGAGTTGTTTTAGTGTTCGCTGTTGATGTGATGTGAATGGATCCATACTGGATTTTAAGATGCTCGGGCTAGGCTAGGAATGCAATCCTTAAAAAGCAATTCCCCTCTTACTTTAATCTTTGATAAATGGCGCGATGCGAATGTCATTGATTACATTACAAATGATCTTCTCAAAAGCCATCTAAATACTATCATCTTGTGAGAAAAGTGGTTCAAATTTTTGCATAAATTGGCCAAAAATTTGACAAAAAACCGGACACTCATCAAGGAGAAATTTGTATTGGAAAGAAGCGAATTATCAATTTCACCATTCGTGTGGCACATTTCTTCTTGTGAAATACAACCATCACTCACTTTAGACAGTTTTATGCAATTCGGTCGAACTTCTTAAGAAATCATTAAAAGTTCTTGTTAAGATTGTAAGTGAGGTAAGTTAAGTGAACAGATAAATAAGGAAGATGTTAATGGAAAGCGTACTTATTTAAAATATGAACAATCTAATTAAACTGTAAGAGCAATACGAAAAGAGAAGGATTGGTAGTTAATGAGAATTGAGAAGATATAGTCATTTTTCAAAAAAAATGACTTGAAAAAAATTTTCTGGCACACTGCACACCTAAGTGCCGGTCGGTCTGACAATTTTATTTTGCAGCTTAGAATCCTGCCATGTGTAAATATGAGATAATCATAAGAATTTTGGTACCATGTATGTTCACTTTTTATCATTTATAAAGTCATCCTTTAACTACTTCAAGATGTGGCTTCAAAAACATTCACAGGACAGAAAGCTCATTGCGCTTTGTGTTAATGGTTGAGTCGAACGTGCTTTTGTTTTTTACTCTTGCTTTCTTTCCCAATAGCCTCACTAATTAGACATTTTGACTAGATACGACGGTCTTGTCTCCAACTGTCGACTTTAATGTTAACCGTGCAGTTTTACATTAGCGAAATGAAATTTTAATGCAACAAGTTGAACAAAACAAAATTGAAAACTTTGCGTACGCAAGAGACATTTTCTGAGACACGAAATTGGACACGTAAAATGTCTTAAGTAAATAGGTATGTTTAAGTTATTAAAATATCATTTTTTCCGCCTGTCTCATTTTCTTCGTTTGTGTTGGATGACAGAGTAATATTCAATGAATGAATATAAAACCCACATGAGCCATTCCTCTGGTTTTGAAAAATGGAATGAATGGAAATGAGGAGATTGACTCGTTGATTAAGTCATTTAATTTCTGCAGAAGCCAAGCTACGACTATTTATGCGATTCAACAAAAATTGTATAAAGAAAACGAAAAGCTTAATAATGAAGTTGGGATAGAGTCCGCAAACCGCAAATCAATTGACGCAAACAGAAACTCAGGTAAACTGCAACTTGAAATGCAAAGTGTAATAGAATATCTTTTTTTACTTTTCTGCATAAACTTCACACAATGACATTTTCCCCTCGCTGTGCTTTACCTTCATCCTTTATGAGTTATTTTCTTTAGGTAGCACTTTGCGTTTCTAAATAAATAATAAAAACAATACGAGAGCTTTCGATTTTTTTCTAAAAAATATTCAGATAACACTTTAGAGGGTTACACTTATTATGTACTCAAGTTTTTTGTTGGCTCATTGAAAAATGCGAATTAATTTCGCAATGTTTTCCCTTTCTCAAAAAACCAATAATGCTGACGCTGACATGACAAGTTTTTATTGAAATGAGTGGAAAATTCGCATGCCTGGGTTTATCTAGTTCCGATATCCACATTGATTATATAAATGGAAAATATTTAATCATTTTCCCCCTTTTCTCTTATATCATATCTCCCTTCTTGTGCTCATCATCAAAAAACACTCCACTTGGATTACCACTTCAAAGATTTGAAGAAACCACGCACCAGTTCTCAGTCTCTGAAGGATCACTTGAGCAGCAAAACTCTACAGCGTAACCATATTATTACATATATGACGACGATATTGAACGTATCTTAAATACTATTAATAGCTAAAATGCAATAAGTGCAGAGTGCATTGATCGTATCGCTGGCTTCGTCTCACCTTGTCCTTCATCCACTTCAATGGACGAAGGAAAGCGAAAGGACAATTGAAAGATATTGATATTTGCGTAAGAAAGATTTATTCATGGACTATAAATTACCATAGCTCTTTAGAAGCGCCCAGCTCATGTCATGTTGTGCGCAGGTGCTTAGTGCCTACCGTGTTAAATTTGAAGGTCAGATAAAAATGTCATTTATTATCGTTTTCAGCATTTCTAATTCAAGAATGTTGTGATTATTACTTGCCGATTTTTTTACCTTCGAAAACTAATCTTATTAAGAACACTTTTTCTTTTACTTGGTGCCCTAATGAATGCCAGTCAGAAGAGGCAGCTCACGACATGCACAGAACCATGTAATGTATACATGCAAACATATACATATGTGCATACATAGTCTTTAGTCATTTCATTTCCATCGTAAAAGAGTTACGCTATTTTTTACGATCAACCGCCAACAATGAAATGGAAGGTGTTAAATTTGAAACGAGAGAGATTTTTTTAATACCTCACCTTTTAGGAAAAGCGTTAAAATTTTACTTGTATTTGAAACGTGAATAATCTGTCAAATTGAAAGAGAATCGATGCTTTTATCAGATATACTTTTTCAAAAGCATCACATAATTTTTACACGAATAATGCAAATGACAAAATTAATGTTGCAATTTGCAACAAGCGCGTGAAGAAAAACTCCGCTCGAGTTGGATTTGAGTTTGAGACCCGATCTCACAAAACAACCCCTCAAACAAATCGTAAAGATAAACCGCAGACAGACATTGCTACACTACTAGTGAAGAAATCGTAATAATTTTCATGTCAACATGTGCAAAGATTATAAATGCATTCATTTGATTTTGTTGTCCAATTCTTGCAAAAAAGGAAAAGAAAGTCCAAACACAACTGTTTTTTATTGTGGTTAGCATATAAAAATGTTTGCTTTGTTGGTCTGTCTGGTCCGATCGCCAGTAACCGTTTTTTAGTTTCAGAAACTGCTGGACGAAATATTCAAAAATGGACTTATTCTGCCAACTCCACCTCAGAAAAATGCAAAAGAAACATCAATTAAAAAACAATAGCAAGCAAAAAACGGTTCAAACGGCCATGGTCCCTTAATAGTTAATATGTGCATCTACAAGCGGAACCCTGCACAAAGTAGCATATCGTTGAGCCTTATATCGAGTATTTTATATCGAACATTTGCACAATTGCACACACATCGATTTGTTTAGTTGGTCTACAATGTGGTTACTACTGCATTGTTCAATAAAAAAGTATAAAAGTGGCATTACTTGAATTTGAATGGCGAATATGAAAAGTTTTATTGATCGATTTATTGTTATTGTTACTAGACTAGACGATAATCGAAATGAATTGTTTCAATGCATTATAATAAAATATTATAATAACATCAATACTCAAAGTTCTCCTTAATACATCCTCTTATCGCATTAGGGATACTGAAAATTTGATATTGCATCGTATTCATTTTATTGACATACCAACAAAAATTGTTTATACTCAAAAAGAAAATCACCCTTGATTTGGTTATGTGATTGTGGGCTTGTTATTTAGAAATAGTCTTGTCTGAGTTGCTCTGTTTCATTGTTGATGATGTTTTGTTATGAACGAATAATTTAAATTTTTCGTTGAAACGTATAATATTCATGTCTCTTGCATTGCATCTTTACCTGATAGTATCCCATTGATTTTTTACAGAATGCAATGCGTACTTGACGCAACTAGAGTTTCTTATATAATGCAACTGCCATTTACTGACGTACCTACACGCGGTTTCAAATTTCAAAATATTCACATACATCACATCAACATAGAAACCGACGTGGTGTCAGTCTACACGACTTCTCTCTGACTCTTAGTTTTAGAATTGTATGATATTATGGCAATGTGAAAATGTGCCCTGTGCATGACACGACTCTAGGTGGAATTTTGGAGCACGATTTGTCGTAATCTTGCGATTTTTATATCTGCCCTTCAGCTCTTTCAACGACGATAATATCCAAGGGAAATCAGTCGAACCAATAATGCTACGATTTTTTTGATTACTCACACTTCACGTGCACTTTTTCACAATAAAATATGTATATGTGTAAAACACACAACTACTTGTGTGTAATATCAACTTGGTGCTCGTTGTGCGCCTAAAGCATATCATATACTTCGGTAGGTATTTTAGGCCGACCGGTCGGCCAGATTTTGGTATGATTTTTTTTAAACAATGTTAAATATGTCTGGACAGGTTAAGCTCGATCGAAGCTCGAGTTCGAATTATCAACTGGCATTAATTTACTGGGCTGTATTTTCAATTAACATTATCCTATCTAATTGGCGTAAAGTCCAACAATTAATAGAGTTAAGCATAGGATGCAACTGGATTAGTATTTAGAAGTCACGCAAAAACGAAATTTTCTTACTGCTTTGCTAATTGTGTTGTCAAGGTGCGCAGCACATCTTTAATCTTTGCCAGAAGGGTATATTGGGCACATTTTTCATTTCTATTTGCCGGTTCCTGGTGGAGAACTACAAAGAAGCTGCCTTGTTCTTTGAACATATTGGATTATGATGAACACATTTTCACTGCTTGAACTCCATCGTTGCACCTTTTCATTTTCAATTTCAACTAGCCGTAAGGAGATGTGTGAACTAGCTACACAAATAATGCAATCTGCTCGCAACATCACATCGCAATCGCAGGTAATGTAAATAATAAATGCTCTCATACACCGCCTTTTCTACATGTTGCTCCATAAGCCTAAGCAGAATCGTGATACGTGGCCAATGACTCAAGTGGCACTTCAAGGTCTACGTATCGAAGAGTGCAACGAAATCTTGTCCGTGATTTCAAAGTAGGACTATCGGTACATCAGTGATATAATGAAATGCATCTGCAGGTAGTGTAGCAGGTATTTTAATGTTACATTTGAAGCAAAAGTTTAACTTAGCAAGAAATCGCTCTTTGTTTACATTTTCCATCCTTACTGAACCACCAAGTGAATTTTCCACCAATTTCACTTACGCAAAGTTTAATTAATGCAAGCAGAAAGTTGTCACATGTCATGAGCACGATAAAAGAGGATGATCAAAATGCATTGGAAATTGAAGCTAGGAGAGAGCAGCAGCGTGTTTCATGCACCGTACACTCTTCAAAGGTAACAAATACTTGAAAAGTATCAAATTCCCTTGTGTTTGCCTTTCCTTTTTATGAAAATCTATAAAATCTGAGAAAAACAATTCACGAATCCATAGTAAATCAAGTTTCAAGTATGTAAACCCTGCACGAGCCTTATCTATTTTCTGTAATTTTGAGGTTCGTTGGTATTCCACGAATTTTTCCCGATTATAAAAATATCTACAGTGCCGAATGACGAAAGTGGCGTAATAAATTTTTCTATAAAGAAGATGACACGCGTACATTCGTTTTCGATGAGAAGGGGAGAGGAAGAAAATACTTTCCTTTTCATAAAAAGTTCAAACGCTAGGCACGACGAAACAAATAAATTCATAAAACGGAAAAAAGAGACACACGACAGAATTTGACTTTCAGAATCTGAAAATGGAATTTTCATCTCTAAGCTTGAGCAATTCCGACATCCAAGTAAGATGAGTATGATAATTATGAAAATGAAACACTTTCTTCTCAAATGTTTTATTCGAATGGAAAGTGAATTACGTCACACTAGGAGCAAACAACAGGAAGAAGAGCACATGGAATTCGCATGATCCGAGCCGAGCCAAACACTTGTCTTGAAGTGAGCAAGTTTCAATGCAACTCTCAAAGAATAATATTTTTGGGAGTTTGTCATATTTTTCAATAATAAAGAGTGAACGGCGAAAAAAGCATTGTTACATAGAGTAACAAGTTACAGTACAGTAACCCACTGCTACCAGTGGAAAAGAAGCAAACACTATTTTATTTGCACAAAATACCAAAAAAACCTGAAACGAAGCATTTTAGTCATAAAAATAAACTCTTAAGGAAAGACAGAGCATTTCTCATATTTGTTTCCTATATAAAATTCGGTTAAATTGAGAGTGATAGTGGAGGCAGAAACTTGTAAGTATTAGGAAATCGCAAACTTGTAAAAAATTCAACGCACGACTGAGATTTAAGAGGCGAATGATATTTCACTTGAGTTGTGCAAAAATATCATAGCAAACACGAAACTGGCTTAGCTTGAGCAGCACATAAAATATTTCCATTTTCCTCGTTGTCATCTCTTGAACAAACACAAGCGTCAAATTTATTTCCCCAGAAAAGAAAAGATGTTTTTTCGTCTCTTCTTTTTACTTCCCTTTTTTCTATGTATTTATGTTTCTGGTGGTGTGTTTACCAGAAAATAAGTAGGACATAACAACAAGTCAGATCGACATTCTCTGAGAAAATCAGGGATATATTTTTTTTTGCATATATGCGAAAGCGTCTCTACAAAATATTTCATATTCATGCACAATCATTTTTCTTGGCCTTCCGAAGTAAATATGAGCATAGATTTGTCTTCTGAATAAACGCATCATCAATCTTATCTTTCATCTTTTCTTTTTCATCCAATTCCCGACGCCGAGCTGAGTTTTTCTCTTCTGCAAACTTCATACTTTACAATGTACCATGTCCCTAAGGTCTAGGTAAATACTAAGCGCATAAAAGAGTTCCAAGCAAGAAGAAAGAAATAAGTAAAACAAATAGAAGGGGTAGTGTAAATAGAAGCAAATCAAACGGGTCCCTGCTTTGCGATATAACTACTGACTGAATGACTTAGAAAAGCAAAAACGCAAAAAATATGTTAGCATTACTTAGACATTTCTCGTCTTTGTTAGTTATTGCAGACATAAATAATTTGAAAATATTATTTTTACACATTGTAATGGATTTAGAATAGTTTTTGGGTTGACATACTTGTTGGTGGTACTGATGATGACCAGCATTGTGATTATGATAGGGATTGTGTTGATGATGGGTATGGTAACTCGGACTTGCGTAGTAAGACTGAGAACAGTCCAACGTTGTCGCGTGAGGGATATCGAGCTCTCTCATTGTTGACGGGCGTCCCTCTTGTCGTCTTGTCTTCTCACTGTCAAGGGAAGATGTTCCTGTGTCTTCTTCGTTTTCTGCTGAAGGTAGTAAGCTGCCAGGTGACGAGGAAATGACGGCATTACACCTTCTGCGTCTACAACTCACGCCTTGATTAGTGTCGTACGGGCTTGTTCTTGACTCACGAGTCCCACGATGATTCTATTTTTTTTAGATAACAAAAAGAAAAAGACCATATTAAAAACACGAAGAAAACGTAACTCTCATTACTTTACATTTATTATTATTATTATTGGTGTCATAAAATGCGTAACTTGTAACTTATAAGTAAAACGAAACCAATAATATTTTCTTGACATGAAACTAAACAACGAACCGACCACCTTTATTTTTTTAACGATTCCACTTTTTAGTGGAAAACGCTCAATTCATCTTCATCAGCTAGAAACGAAAGAACCTCATCATGACTGTGACTAGCAGAAAATAAAATATTTCACTAAGAAAATTACCCATCGATAGCTGAGCAGCATTATTATTAATATTGTTATTGCCTCATGTTAGGGCCTGTCTTGAAAAAAAAATTGTGCGTCTCTGTCCTGTCTCTCCTTACACTTTTACATTTCATTAGTTGGGCACATGGTCATAAATATTCTCAAAAAGGGAAAAAGAAAGACGAGAGGGAGAGAAAAAGGAAGTGAGATAGCGTAAAACGGTAACAAGAGAAAGAATCCATCACTCTCAAGCTTTTTGTACGCAGAGCACGTGCAGCACTTTACTTCGTTTCAGCGTTTTTCAGCTTCGCTTCTCTTTTTTACTCGAGTTACTTGCTCTTGCTTGCACCTCGCTTGTTATCATGTATTAACAATTATGTACCATAATAAAAATGTGCCAAAGTGCCAATACGAAGATAATGGAGTCTGAGTAAATAGGAACGTAGAAACGTGCGTACCATAACTTCATTCAAGTGTTTTCATTTTAAACACTTGAAAAAACAAATACCTCCAATTTCCACTCGATGTAGCATTTAGCTACTACTACTACGTAATCTATTTTCTGTGAGAGGCGAATGATTGAAACATCCATCTTTTAAAGCAAGAGAAACCACAAAATCAAGCCAGCCGGTCCTTATACTTTTTAACACTGCAGTATTTTTATCATTACCATTATTAGGATTATTACGATGATTATTATTCTTGAAAGAAGAAGACGAAGATTGAAAATCGCTTCTCATTGTAATTCAGTGCGTGGTTCTTCTTCGGCATGAGATGCCCATTACGAGAAAAATCTGAAACACTTTTTTCTTTGCATTTGATTAAGGTAGTCAAATGTTGGTGTGAGGAGAGCACACCTCAACGCCTTACTTTGCACTTAATCCCATTATTGGCCCATTCAGTAAAAGTCTTCACTGACTTAACTGACTGAGTGAGTCCTGCCTACTGACTTCTAGCTGGCAGTGTTGTTGTTTGTAGAAACTGTCATGTCCGTCAGATTTTTTGGGTGCAACGCAAACTTTTCAGTTCGATTCTGAAAATCACGCGCTCAACAAGTAAAGCGATCAAATAACAATCATTGTAATTGTTACAAGTATCATAAATGAAAAATGATGATTACTGTTATTGTTATTTGAGTTTCGTGATGCGTTGGTTTGGTTGGTGGTATGCTGAGTGCGTGTGTGGATTGGATGAATGGAGTGGATGGCCGTGGAATATTTCATTTTATGGATCTTTAAGTTCACTGATCCACTCGAAAACTTACTGGCGATTAATGCATAATAATCAATGAGCCACTTCTTGTCAATAAAAGAGTGTGCAATATTGACAATGAATGAAAATGAAAATGCAACTCAACGATGCAATTTTTTTCTGTCAGTCATCGTCATTTTGCTGTTAGTTACCATGCAGCGACGGGGATTTTCCCATTGTTTTCCCTTATGAGGAATTTATTGTTCCTATCAACGAAATGGACAGTGAAACAATCAGAAAGTTCATAAAGAGTAGATTGGAACCAGTTGACATAATTAATTAAAGCTGTTGAAAAAAGTAGTGCAATCAATGTCAAAGGAAATGGGCAACATGTTGCACAAGCAAAAAAAGAAGAAGTGCTTCGGGTGAGGGTGAGATTAGAATGTTAGAGTAACGTTTTCGCTATTTACCGTTTGTTTCGATAATGAATGATAGAAAACGGTAGACGTCGACAGAAACATAAAACATATCACTCATTAAATAATAAGTAGCGTTCACTAAATTAAGAAAGCATTGGAGCACAGTACAAATTGGAGGTTGCTATTATTTACTTTATTTGATTTTATTGCAATTGCAGCTGCATGCTTAGAAAATCCAAATCTGGCAAATATATCACGAACTGTGTACAGTGGCAATAATAGTCGCAGAATAATATCAATAATTGCAATAGCAATACTAGCAATCAGAGAAGAAAAAATCAGGTTTTCAGTTTCCATTCGTAGCACACATCGGACAGTTTTATGACTTCATTCATGATTTATATTAAAGGTCACAAGTAAATCGCTTCTGGGGAGGGTTGAGTCTTCCAAAATATTATTAAGATGAATGACCTTTTCAACGACGGAAGATTAGTAAAAGAAAATTAGGCACGGTGAGGAGAATAGAATGGTATTAGAATAACCATTAGTCATGAAATGATCGTAAATGTGAAGTGATCGATGGCTCAACTCTACTGACGTAGAAGAAGTACAGAAACAGAATCGTTCGAAGGAGGTCAATTAGAACAAATCATTACAGTTAACTTGAGAGTAGAGCACAAGTGCGACAATGTCTTTACAAGAGAATTTCTCTGATTTAATGGGCCACCGCCTGTTTACAATTGACACTTCTTGCAACTTTCAACTAAATATCGGGAAACAAGAGAAGTTCATTGGTGGCGGATATGCAATCATTTCTAGAACAGCACAAGCAATTTTTTTCTGTGATTACCATTACCGACACATGTTCAGATTTCCTCTATTGCCGCTCAACTGACTGACACAATCGTATTTTTATTTATATTCTTAGAAAAAATAAAGCTCCGTTTTTCTCGTGTAAATGGGGAAATTACAAGGTGTTTTACAAGGGACTTGAAAAGATGAGATCTGTTGGATCGCTGCTTCACAGTTCGAGTTTTTTGTTGGACTCGCCCTCTCACTTTTGCACACAAAAAAGATGCTATGGAGGACTCGTTCAGAAACAGCTCATATTTTATTATATTTTTTTCACAAAAACAACAACGACGACAGGGTAATAAAAATATTGCTTACTTTTCCCTTTTCACCTGCAAACATTTCGTATTCCGCATTTCCTCAATTTTAATAACTCGATGAGCTGAAAGAAATTTTGTTTTAGAAGAACCAAATTGAGAAGTCCTTTAGTTTAGTTTTTTTCAGTGCGAGTTAACAATGTACATACGTCCCTTGACTGAGCATGCATCGTAATCGCAACTAGTTCAGGAAATTTGACAGAGTAAACATTTGCAAGGGAAGAGTATGCAAACGTAGATTACTGTCCCTCGTATCATGAAAATGTTTCAGTGTGCACAGCAGACATCGTTACAAGCGCTGCCTTGCTTCGTTCCGTCTTGGTCATGATGACGATGGTGATGACGGGATGGGTACAAGAATGCAGAGTAATGTACCATTTTTGATGCAGTTTGATTGATTCGAAAGAGTCGACAGTTTTATTGAAAGCTTTCTCTGGCGAGCAAACAAGCCGCATTACGAAAAGTAAACTTTGTTTCATCCTCATCCCCAACGTCCAATTTAGATGACTCCGTTCTCTATCAAATGCCACTCTCATCTTTATTCATCGCGGACATCACATAATCACACAAGATGAATTATGAACTGACTTTCAGTTTACCCAAGCTATCCAAAATCGAAATCTAGAAGAATCTGCTTTGCTATTCGCCACTTATTTTCATTCTCATCAAACTAAACTATGTATGTACAAATGAAAGTTGCTCCTCGTCATATATGTAAAGAGGTGCACACACAAGCGACATAAATGTAGAATGCAAACTCTGTAACTGATTGTAAGTGTTTGCACTTGCACTTGAGAATTCATTACTTTTGGAGAAATGAAATGATTTTTTGACAATCCCCTCGTCCTACGCACTGACAGTCATGTGGGGTAGGTAAAATACTGTATCATATCGTTCCACTAATCATAACCGTTATAAATTCGAAACCACAGAAATCTATCTACCTACTTACCCACCTTCAAGAAATTATTTGACCAAGCACATCCTTATTTCATTTTTATATCAATATTATTACGCATGATGGACTCGGAGTGTCCGCTACATATACATAGATACATATCATGAATCTCTGAGTTTACAGATAAAATGTGGATACCTAAATATTTATAATTCGATCCGGTGCATTAAATCAATTCAAGCCAATCTGCTCGTCATCGCCATGATGATCAATATGCGATAAAGAGGACAGGAGAATGAAATAAAATGAACCTCACTCGCTCGCTCATTCTTTTGAAGGCTTACAGTTTGTGTTGATATTCCCATTTAATTCCAAGTTTATTTACCTGAACGAAAATAATTGAGGTCAATATTCTTGGATAACAGGGCAATTAATTATTTTTATAATGAGAAATTCTGCTATAAATTCCTGCCCTTCTTTTCATCTCTTTCCTTTCCCACAAAGAGAATGAATGTTGATTTTTATGGACTAAATCCATCTTGCCATATGTTAGTTATATCACATTATTTTATTTTACTCAGATTACAACTGCACCTAAATAACCGTCAGGTTATTATCGTTATTATTATAACTTAACCAGACCTCTTTCTCTCGGGTATCATGAAACTCCCGTAATCGTGTGTCGCTCTGTGACACTTTATGACTTGCTCTTCCATATTTGATCAATCCTTGACAACGGCTTCCGTCGTTACTACCTGAGCAATTAACATTTTTCAATACAAAACAACACACATTTTATTGCGCATCACAAACGACCACATGCTGCTGTTCAGGGTTTTTATGGATGGAGGCAGAAATTGATAATTACAAAATGGTAGTCATAATTAAACCGATACACGTTTTTTTGAAACTGTACTAATACAAGATTTTTTTACAGCGGTGCTAAAAGACCGCCGTAAAACTTTTTTATTGATCTACAGATGTAATGCAATAACTCAGAATGTAACGAGTCGATGATCGACGTTATGTTATGTTATAATCATGACTACAGCTCTCTAATAACGTTTCAGCAAAAAAAAAACAAGATTTCTTCTTGTATAAATGTATTTGTATAAATATTAAAAATGCTATTAATATTTAATAAATTGATACAACGTAGACTACATAACCAGGCCTAGGGCAAGAACACGACTCTCTTCAAGCCTCGAGGAAAAACGCCAGTTTTTTATCTATTGAGTAAAAAATTGTTTCTATGATTATGATGATGAAAATTATGATAGACCATTGCCTGATACTGAAGCTGTTAAATACTCTTCTTGTTAGGCATTTCCATCAATATTTCTTCAACCTGGTTCGTGGTACTTTCCTTGAAGGATTTGACAGGCAGAATGAGATACAAAACGGGAGATCCGCAGGATCAAATTACCTACGTCATAAACTCATGTTTTATTACCTATTTTTCTGCTTTTTGTTTTTTTACTTTTCTATGATCATTAAAAAATCAATCAATATTCCCTAGTTATACTGTACTCGTACTCTGCTTCAGTCTTAGTCTTCAATTTTATCATAATTACATTAGAATAATGAGGGATTTTGTTTAGGCAAAAAATTTCTTCCTCGGTATGAGCATGAAGATTGAAGCCAGCTGAAGCTGAGGTTCGGGTTGAAACCAGGACGTTCCTCATTTTTGCAGTGATGCACTTTGAGTTTGTTGTTTTTTACGGTACGATTCATTGACCCTGTCTTTTGTTGTAAAAGGAAGAAAACTGATTTTTACCAGGACATGGAATGGAAACACCTGCCTTTCTCGGGATATTTCACATTAGGGAGTATCGTGTAAAGTAAAGATTGTATTTTTCCTCTTTTTGTATTGCAAACGTCGAACAAACTACCAGCAACATATGTTACTCTTTTGGCATAAATAGTATTTAAAGGTATATGAATTATCGCAAATTATTTGTTATTGTAACCAGTGCCGGTACCGGTTCTCGTTTTCTCCCACAGGCTTAGCATAGACAGAGACGATTGCTCAGGGTTTAGCATAGGGTGAAAGGATTTAATAGGGTTTAGCATGGGACGACAGCATTGTATAGGGTTTAGCATTAGACGAGAGAATTACATGGGGTTTAGCATGAGACCACCGGATCGCATGGGGTTTAGCATGAGACAACAGGATTGC
>VYYJ01000280.1:0-73269 GCA_021029165.1 Cyphoderus albinus | reverse complement strand
TGTCGTCATGAAAGTCACAGAACTCTTCTTGAACCTACGGAACCTACGTAGATCCTTCCTCTGTGGAACCTGGGTTTACCGGTCTGCTCTTATTAAACATTATCTCTGGAAAAGAAAAACGCTATAAGCACATGCGTTTTATTTATGAATGTAAGCTTCGCGCAAGTCGCTTCATGATTTGTATCCAACGATTCCTCTTGAATGTATATTTATACAAATCTGTAGAGTATAAATATATGTAGATGCTGTGGGTATCTTTTTCTTTTTTCTCTCTCTCTCTCTCTGTCTACTTCTCCGCTTTTATACTCTCTCATTTTTCGTGTTTCTTATTTGCTTAGTTTGCTCATACATGCTTTTATCTAATAATAATATGTAGGTTGGTTAGTTGCAGATAGAAAGAACACAATAAAATAATATAAAACAAGAAAAGACTAGAGATACATTTCGAAAGCTACATTAGGCGAAACGAGAGAACAAAATGTCAGAACTACTATTCCTGCACACTGCATCACCAAACTACCACCCTGCCATCATCCTCATCATCACTAAGGCAGCAGCAACTTTAGTTTAGTTAACTGCACACTCACTCTCTTGATGATGATGACTGCGACGTGGATACCACTACACACCGCTTTACATTAATACATACGAAACGAAGTAGTTGCTGATAAAGTTGTTTGAATGTGATCGAGATGAAGATAAGGAAAAAAGGAAGGGGAGAAAAAGGCAGAGGTTGAAATGGAATGAGAATGAAAATGAGACGGTAGATAGATAGTGGAGAATTAGAATGAGAAAGGAAGAAAGAAGATGAAGAAAGAGAGGAAAAACACATTTTCCACTAACATTGAGTTAGGGAGAAAAAAGATTTAAACTTAAGAAAATGAGACATTAAAAATAAGTTTCATCTACATTCGTGGACTTTTCAGCTACTTCATCCTGCCTTTTTGCTACATCTCTGGATGTCCTCCTTCATCGTCGTCGTCGTCGTCGTCGTATTGTTTTTTTACATGGCTCAATGTATATAAATAAGGGTAATGTGCACGATCATCATAATAAATTAAGGCTGGTGCTGGTAATCGCGTTGATTTAAATTTTCTGTCGTTTTTCGTTACCGCAAGATTGAAATTTCGCAATTTGAATAAGTAACTACGCACATCTAAAATTTCATACCAGCCATTTTTTTAATCATTGGAGGTCTCGAAGAATGGGACCTATTTTCTAGAGTTTGAAGGTTTTATCCGGGATAAAATGGCAAACTCTGAACATCTCCACAAACGATAAAATCGCTATAGACTACCAATTTAAGAAATTAAAATTAAAGCCAGTACAGAGATGACCTAAAGTAAGTGGAAAATTGGTGCATGCTTGCTCGTTTATTATTATTATTACTACAGCGTACAGAATTTTGTCCCGCTGCATTATGAGTTCGAGGTTTTCACGTCCATGCTTCACAATGCATCATATCACTACAAAGATGTGGCAAGAAGGATAGCTTTAGTTGGTTAGTGGATCTGTGCATGACCATATTATTTCTCCCTGGAGTCTAATGGCTTTTGTCTTCCCACTCTCTTGCTCTCCACATGTAATTAACTTTCCTTGTGTGTACACATCATCGAGTAATCTCAGTTACGCGAGAACAGTGAGCGCATCTCCTTCAAAAGGGGGTGGTAAACTTAAAGAGAAGCGACTAAAACAAGAAAAGGTGAAAATTGCTCATTTTCATTGTATTATTTAGTATTCTATGTGCTTCGGATGAACATCCTTATTTAACGCATTTTATCACTATCATTAAAAGAAGAACAGGGATTTTTAATTTGAAGGAATAAATAGAATAGAAAAGAATGAAACCTTATCAACGAAACAACAATTTGTAAGTGCGATGCATTTTTTTAGCCGTCGACATATTTTGGAATGCACGAGAGGTAAATCGTAGAGGAACAAAGTGGATGACTCCCGGTGCAGTTTAATGAATGATACACACTCAGAGAGAGGACAGAGAGAGTTTCACAGCTTTGCTTCTTTTCAATGCACATGACTGGTTACTATTACTGTTGGAGCGACTCGCTCTGACTCAGCGAGTGAACCAGTGTGAATGAATCGTTACTGCAGTTTCCGTGCTCAAGTGATATGAAAAATTGCTAATTTTCAGCTATCATGAAAAGTCACTAAATTTCCTAATAATGCGCCTGCTGACAGCGCTGAAAATTTGTTAGGCTTTTAACAATTGAAGCAGACAAGCGGTTTTCAGTATATCGCGGGTCGGAACGTTTCACACATTCACACAAATATAAAGATAAATACATTCTTTAGCGGCAGGACGTGTAGATGAAAGGAAAGCAAGCAGACATAAATTGTGCCTTACTTAGGAATCACTTTTACTTGGATTTCATAATACTCAGAGGAGAGCAAAATGCATCAAAAATATGTCTGGCGTATTAATACTTACGTAACAACTCTAATATTTATTCGTCAAGTGCCTGGGTGTGGATATGTCTCTTCGTACCCTCTCTTTTGATGATGAAGCAAGCGTAACAAAGCGCAAGGGATTCGATTATCATCATTGTTATAACGCTTACCTTTTCGCTTACTGCTACAGATATGCCTCTAGAACTTTGTTGTCTTTGTAGCGAGCAGCACAAAGCTTATGCAATTCAGTTATTCACGGCTATAAAATGACATGTACAACGTTTCTCTGTCGTCGTCATGGGATTTTCCTATGTCCATTGAAGATTAATATTGGCTGGAATTATGTGCAGTTGTGAAGTTTAATATTGAATAGGGTTTCAAAAGTTACAAATCTCAGTTTCTCGCGTTCATTTTGGACACGTGAAGGCGTGAATACGGTCGTAAAGCTGACAGTGATTTGAGCAGGTAAAATAGTGGGAGACGCGTTCTATAGTTATAAATACATCCAAGCATATGTACCTGGTATAAAAATAATGGGCTTGATATTGCAATGTTATTGCTAACAACAAAGTCTTTGTCGTTTCTCTTCCCGTCTCTCTCATTTCCCTTTTTCCATTATTATCATTATCATTATTTTCCTGTGTGTCTTCTACTCTTTTCTTCTTCTTTAACTCTGCTTTGTTTGTTACTTCGCAAACTGGCAGAGAATAAGTACGTAATCTCCTTTTCATGCATATGTATATTTGACTCAAGTCCCTGTTAACATTTAAAAGAAAACGCGGTGAAATAAATGAATTTCCACTTTTATAATTCCAGTTGAGAAAAGAGTGAGCGAAAAAGAGCTGGGCATGCAAAGTAGTAGAGGGAAGCATGAGAGTTGAAACAAGGTTCGTTTAAGCTTCCTTATAAGAAACACACACGCTTAAAGGAAAAGCCTTATGATCACATCGCAACAATAAAGTTACGGTTATACCATTATTTTATCTGTCTTGATGCGTGCAGTAAGCAACCTTATGTGAATGTGTGTGTATGATTTTGCCTCCTAAAACGAGAACGGCATTTGATGCAAAGTAACGTGACACGCATCCCTATATTCCTATGTAAGTAAATACTCGAGTCCTGTGTACGCTATTTCTTACTTCATACAGAAAAGACGCTTATTAAAAGTATTAGCGTTCACCTGAATACAATTCTGATTCCAGCCGAACCATTTTCCAAGTCAATCTCGTTATTCCTTCTCCATTTGTGTACAAGTTTTCGCCCTCTTTATTTATTCCATCATCTTTCAATTCTTTTCGTAAATGCGTCATTCAATTTTAGTGAAGATGTGGCTGAAACGGTGCTCGGTGTTGTGTCCGTTGCAGCTTTTACTGTTACCACTGCACTGTCTAAACAACATAACAGTTTATAACCTGAATGTCCACTGGGTTTATTATGATGGAAGATTCAAAGACTCCTTTTATGTAAAAATACAATGAAGGAAGCCAACTGCAAAATACAGCATTTTGTAGAGAAATAAATAATTACTCAAAATTCAGCGAGTGCCAACTTGTAAATCGAATTCATAACTTTCATATATTAGTCAACGGGGTGGAGATGGATGGGCTTGAAAAATTCCATTTACTCCAGTGGTCATTCTCATTTCCATTTTAATTTATTCCCTTCAGTGAAGGAAAAAGCTTAAGTGCCCAATGTAATATGTATGGCTCCACATGAGTCTCTGCCCTATGCCGTGCTCAAAATCTTCTATCGTTCTTCTCCATTTGCAGCTTTCTGATGTCTGCTAATAAAATGAGCCACAGCACACAGAAGTGACAAAACACTCATCACCATTTACCAGCTGGTTTTATGTGGAATTTCGTTTAGATGAGAATATGGAGGCGAATTTTAAAAATGATTTGATAAAGTAGTCAGTTGTGAACATAAGTAAAAATTATGTGCTTACCTTTTAGGTACATCATTGCATTTCAAATTACAGCCACATGTAAAAAGTTTCACTCAGAATGTTACTAAACTTGCAATGGTATTGAGTAATGGTGACTGCATTGAAAAGGGAATAAAATTGGAAAACTAAGTTTTGTGAACAAAATGTGCTAGCAAATGGGAAGCATGGCATGAGCTTGCTCCTCACTTCATTTCCCACAACGCTACTGAAATTAATCAACTTTCCTTCCTAACTAAATTGTCTGAGAATTGGATTTGGTGGAATCCTGACAGTCCCACCAGTTTTATTGCAGACTGCAGTTCGTGCCGCTGCACAGTCTCAAACAAAATGGTGCATAAACTAGCTGAACTCACCGAGCCTGCTCTTTCCTTCAACTTTACTTGATATTTAATGTCTAACACATTCTGTCTAACCTACCATTTGTTTAAGCATCATTTTGTTCAATAAGTAAATAAAATTTGTCTGTCTACTTTAATATTATTTTTTTCTAGCCTTGAAAATGCTTTTTACATTTTTCACAAATACCTATTATTCTCTGCGGAAATTAGTAAATGATTTAGAAACTGAAGCAATTTTTTATTCATCTGCTTCCTTTTCTAATTGGTCATAGTCGTACTTTTATTTTAACAAGGTTAAACGTCATGTAACAAGCAGAAGTAAATGTAACGACAAGATGCCATTTTGTATGGTAAAAAGACATTGTTTGCATAATATTATCTGAGCCGGTTGCAGTGAGACGCTTCAATTTCTCCAAGAAAGGATTTTTATTTTGCAAAAGTCAATTCCTATAAATATACATCATGTTGGGTTTGAACATTTTACATTTTAGCCATAAAAATCTTTTTTTTTTGTGCTTTTAAAATGTTTTGTTAATTTTCAACTGGATACGGGAATAACGCAAGCCTTTGAGAAGTGTCTTTGACTTTCTCAAGTCTTTTTCAAGTTGATTGTCCTAAATGAGAAATATACGTACATATTATTCCCAATCCCAGTTAATTTACGAAGAAGCACAATTTCACGTATTGCCTGCCTCGTTAGTAGTTAAAGCAGACAGGCCAGTGATAAGAACAATGGCAAGCTCCGGCTGGCTGAGAGTGGAAACTCCGCACCAGGAAAATATTCTTAATAATGTATTTCTGCATCACGCAGCAACATGCGACTCTGAGATTATATTATGCATGTGCACAAGAATGTAGTTGAGCTGGGAGGATGGACGATCGTGTCTGTCCAGCTTAGCAAGTCTGCTATTAGCATTCGCTGTGTTTTTGGCAAGAAATTCAAGTTAACATTTAATAACAACTGAAGCACACACACAATCTCACAAGACGCTGGCGTTTTTGTTCACCCGCTGAAGAATAAAATGGAAAAGATTTTTGCATTATTTGTTGATGCGTTGAATTGAAAACCTTGTGTGTACTGATGTGAGCTGTGAGGTAGACTTGCGTTGCCATCTTACGTGATATTGAGTGGCATTGAGGAAACCGGTTTCAATTCCCCCTTTTCAATTTCTCATCTCATCAGCAAAGAAACCTAAAAGACTTACCTCGACAAGCAAAGGTTTATGAACGAAACGGAGAAGAGAAAAAAATACGAAGAACAAAACAGGGAAAAGAAATTGAAGACGAAGTAGCGTATTTTTGAGTCGATGAGGCAAACTGGATGTATGCGTGTAAGATTTGCTGGTGGTGGGTAGGCACATATACTTTACATTGAAGATTCCATTACAATTGGAGTAAAGTTAAGTGGATGGATGGATACATGTACAGACTTAGAGAAAAGTCACTATTTTTCATGTTACATGCAGACAAACACGCTATGCTATATTAAAATAATAATTTCAAAAGAGATGGAGAAAAAGGATGCAATGTGGCTGTGGTTATATTATTAAGGAGCCTTTATAATTTACTTACGTAGGCTGACTGATTGAATACAGCGTGAGCATGAAAGACACAAATGAGATGAGAATGCATTCCTTCTCGACCTATTGTGTTTTCCCAGTTTCTATTTGTTAGTAATCGTTGACCGTGGCAAAGATAAGTAAAATGGACAGGAGTGATAGATCACTGGAACTTGATTTCCAATCTTCTTCAAAGAGCTTTCCTCTCTGTGGTGTGTCTTCCACTCCATTCCGTTTCTCAAATACGCTAAGCTTCGAATTGCATTTTGTTGCGTGCGTATTTGTAATGTACACCTGCGCATAGTCACTGTGAGTCGGTGTGCATTATTTCCTAGCATTTACTGATCTATATTTTATTACACTTCATGTAGGAAATGCAACCAAAATACAGAGAGTAATTTCAAATTTGTTGTTTGACTTCATCAAACTTGCCAGCAGCAAAGCTACACGTCCGGTAATATTCTAATAAAAACTGAAATTGTGGCCCAATGGAGAGAAAAAATGTGGCTGTTTTGCTGGTTATTTTCCCTTTTATGACAATGAAACTAAAATCAGTCATTAAGAGATCATTGAAAGATGGTGTGAACGAAGAGAAAAGAACTTTTTCCTCGAAGGTCGAATGTTGAATGCCGATAACAAAAGCACGCCACACGCCAGCCTTGTGTAGTGAACGCAGAAGGGTTTCATTTGAGCAGAAATGATCATGTGAAAATTTCTTGCACACATCATAGATTTAGTTGGAAAAAGGCAATAACATCGCGGAATAAGTCAGTAAGGTAGGGGAAAAGTTATTACAGAATTTATTTGACCACAGTTTCGTTATTTCAGCCCATTGATCACATTGACTGATGCTGTCAATTCTGAAATTTCGAGAGTGGTTCGCCTGCCTCACCATTCTACACCGCTGCAATAATTCTGCAACGACAGGAGAAAAGGGACGCAGCGAACTTATTTACTTTTCCGCAAAACTCACGATTTTCCTTCTGTCGCTGCTACTCTTTGTTTATTGTTGTTGGAGAGTGAGCGAACAGAATCCGTTCAGGGATTCAAGTGCAATACGGTATAAATGGAAATGTCACCACATGATGAAGTGTAGAACGTCAATCTCTTAACATGCCATGTCATAACCACATGCTATTTGTGAGGATTCCAGCTGTGAAACCTCAATGTATGAGGAGAAGTCGTTACTCATATATAAAAAGTTTTTGTTGAATGTGTTCCAGTTGTTTGTAGGTAGCTAAGTGTGTAGGTGCGCATTATGGGTCTGCGACTCGGCTGCACAACAAGAAATAAATAGCGAGAAACAGGAACATTATTGTAAAGTGTCATAATATGCGGGCATATAAACAGGCGTACCAAATCCGTATAGAAGAAGGGAAATGGATGTATCAAAAAGTGAAGAATAGCACATCCGTTCCACTCTCTGCATCACATAAAAGTTCATGTGTCTATCTATCAACATACCTTGTAAAAGTCTGCCTACTCAACATGGCAGCTCTTGTATTTGTAAATGAGTTACACAAGTCAATACTCACTCTTCGCCACTGCCACTGTCACAATAGCAGAAAAATTTCCATCGTGAAAGGAATGTAACCTTGGGAGAAGTTGAAGTTATATTTTTTAAACGCAAATACGTAGAATAGCGACGACGACCTTTCTTTACGTTTTTCAATTTATTAAAGTCGGATTGGTTGGTGGGGACAAAAGGGAGGCTTGCATTTTGCCAGTAAACATCCCAGGCATCTCACTCCCTCTCAAGGTACTCGAACTATTCAATCGGTGATGCACACAAAAGTATCGTGGGACATTCCATGCATTTCAAGATTAATGTATTCTGCAATGTGAATATGTGGGCAAATATCTTTTCCACCATCAACACATTGAATAAAATCCTTAAAAATTCATTTGTCATCCAAATCGCAGCATTCGTCAGCTAGTTCTCGTACCATTTCTACAAGTACCTAAGGGGAATGGCGAAATGGAAGGTATGCGTATTACAAACTGAAGCAAAGTGAGTGAACACGGGTACTTCTATAGGCTAAACCTCCGGCTTAATTAGTATTAAACGTGCTTAACAAGCATCAGCTTCACATCTGTAGCAGAGAGGCCGCATGTGTGTCTGCAGACTGGAGTCGTAAGAGTGTTTCCTTGATTGTCTTCGTGGAGAGAAGCATCTATCCTGGATTTTGTGAAATTGGATGACGGTGGAATGCACATCTTTTTATACAGGCGTTTCCTGACTAGTGCTTGCAGAATGAATCCAGCTGAACCTGTGAATTGAGGTAGAGAGGCAGTAAAGTGAGTAAACAAGCAGGCAAAAGGAATCAATGAATCACTCAGGCATTTTAAACGTCCCAGGTGACCGTAAAATTTCCCTGAGTAGTTATAAAGGTAAATCGGATCTGATCCAGATGAGCACTCCTTGCTTATAATTCATGCTTTTTGTAGTTTTCTTGTGTTGTCTCTTCCTGAAACAGCGTTAGTCTTGGAGCCCAGAGAGATAGCTCCTTACCACACATTCCTATATTCATTTACGACAAGCATTTTATTGCATAAACTCTCCACGCGCGCAAACACACACACACACGTTTTCTCCTCCTAAATACCTCCCGCTAGTCTCTGACATAACTGTTTAAAGCTTCTACTGCGAGAGTGAGTTTTACTGCTAAATATATGTGGCATTTGTGGCCTTCTAATGGGCTGCTGCACTGCTGGCTCCGGTCTTAGCGAATATTCTTACGTAAGAGTTTTTAAGGAAAAGGATTTCACTCCTGAACAGAGGTTGAGCCATCCTTTTTCTCGGGCGTAAATAAAAATACATGCCCACTGCTTTCTAAAGAGATTGAGCCAAGCGTAAATTCCATATTTGAGGCCACATATTAGTTTCTTTCAAGTCGGTGTCCTTCTTCAATACAAATGTTCTTAGCAAAAATCTTCCGGACAATCTGCCCACTTACCCATACTACGAGGCAGCGGAACCGAAACTTGTGATAGTTTAAGTTTAAGGCTGCCCTCTCACATTCCCATTCATTCAAAAGATTTGTAGTGTGAGCTTTTATTGCGAGCGTGATAGTGCCCGCTTGGTTTCGCAGACAAACTGCCATTGCGTATTATCACGACGTAAAAGTCTCTAATTAGCATTTAATATAATTGCAATTTACCTCGCACACACTCACACACTCCAATTGTCCTCTTCTTTCTGAAGGGGTACAACTGTGGAGCTGGTGGAACATTCCCAGATTTTGTAACTAGTGAACGACTTTTCAGAATCAGTTTTGCATTATCCGCTCTGTCCATTCTTGTGTAAGAAATCCGTTCAAGGATCAACTTAAGAGGAAAGTACAACTTAGAACGGAAAATACACAAAAAGAAGAATTCACTGACCATTTCAGTTATAAATCATTCAACAAATGGGACTTTTTCTTTTGAGCAGTGAGTAGTTTATCCTTCCATCCATCCATCCACGCTCACCAACACACAGGCACAGTACAACGTAACAAAACATTTAGACAGATACATACATTACATTGACACATGTCCATGTGCCAACTTAATACAGGAGAGTTGCTCTAAGAAGAAACCAAAAAAGGAAAGAAGAAAAATAACCTTTGTACATCTGCAACATTTTTTTCCGATTCTTTCTTCGAAGCAAGCATTTCTTACGCTGGCATAAAGCTCAAAGTGTTTGAGGAGACGAAGTCGCCTTTTGTACCATTTTTCTTTCATTCCTTTCGGTTAAATAACAGGAAGTGAAGCTTGGTGACCGCTCCTTTTGAGGAAAGAAGCAGTTACAGTCACTGTTCACTGAGCAGTTCAGAAGACTTTTTCTTGGAACCGTTGATTCATTGTAGAATAGGTACGCTGAGTACTACATTTTTTCAGATAAAATTTGGTATAAAATTTCGCCAACTTGAACATTTGTACCCCGTGTCTGTATCAGAAGACTTTTTCTTGGAACCGTTGATTCATTGTAGAATAGGTACGCTGAGTACTACATTTTTTCAGATAAAATTTGGTATAAAATTTCGCCAACTTGAACATTTGTGTCTGTACATTTATGTAGGTCTTACATTTTATTTTTGAAATACATATATAACAGATGACACTGCTCTGAACCGGCTGCCACTTTCGTGTACAGAACTTTTGCCAGATTTGACCTTCCTTTAACTATTTCTCTCCTTTACAAAGAATGAGTGCAGTTCGATTGAACCCGAAAATGATCTTGTTTTGCTCCCGTGATCATCATTATTCTATTAGTATAATAACACAGAATTGACTCGCATTAGCATTAAAACAATCGTAGCTGTGTTAGGGAAATAGCACTAATTCTGGTTTTCAGGTTCACAGTTTTATTTTCTTGCTTAATCGGTTCATAGTTCCCATTATTACTATGGATTAGAGGTAATTGCTGGAAGAAAAATCCTTTAAGCAATGCTAAATTAGGATATAGAGACTAGGTAACTACAACAAGAGAAACTTCAATAGAATATAACCAAGAGTACCAAGATCTGTTTAATATTGGCTGAATCATCAGATAACTGTGAGAATTTTGAGTACAAAAGTTAAGCATTAAATACACGAAGACTTGAAGACGCTAAATATTGAACAACATTGTAAATTTACAAACAGAGACGTATGTTGAGAGGATGGGAAGGAAATGAATAGTTGAACAGTTTCTAGTCTACATCATAATGCTAATGCTATGGAACAATTTCATACTGCCCCGTCATCTGATCCTTAGTCAAAATTCCCAGGGTTGCTTCATAAATGGCCATTATAATCACAAACAAGTAGACATAAATATATATGAAACCGAGTGCAAATTTCTGGAAATGTTATTGTAAGTAACCGGTGTCTAGACAAATAAATCAGGATAACATTGTTACATACATAAAGTTACCGGCGAAACCTGAACATTACATTATGATGATGACTCCCTGCTCGATATCTTTATTTAAGGGACGGAATGTGTCTACGGGGTATGACGGTACTCAATTTTGTCTAGACGTTTGTACGTGGATTAATTTGCAACAGTTTCATTACCGTTGATGTCCTTCAAGTCATTCTTGAGATATTTTACAGAGATTAAGGTGGTACAGAAAGATTTCTGGAAGAAATGTAACTTTTCTGAGTGAGTAAGAGAAAAGAGGAAAACGATATTAGCAAAAGTGGATCCAATTTGGGAGAAAGATGCTTTCAAAAATTAGAAGCAGTGTCGTGGAAGACATTCGAAACGAGATGAACAAGTGAGGGTTCCTTTGCAGAGGCTTTCCCACTTCACACTAGCAAGCAAAGCAACAATAAAGAAATTCCACTGGCGCACCCGCAGCAGCAAAACAAGAAAAAGCATCATCAAAGTCGGAGCACACTACGAACTATGGCAGATGTGGCAAATATCTTTGCTTGTCAGAAGAAGATTCATTACATGATATATTGCTCAAGTCTAGAAACTAACAGTCACATTCAACCACAAGGAAGAATACCTGAAGTATAGTTGCTCAAGTAGTAAAGTTGTTGTTGTAATATTAGTAAAACACTGCTGCTGCTGCTCCAATGACTTTTTCCAACGAAAAAGTAACAACACAACTACCAACTTAAATTTATCATTCTTCATCCTTTTACTTTCACCTTCTTTCAACTGTTTTTGGGGAAAACTCAAAAACATCTTTTCCACACAGCTTTACTTTCTCTTCCACACGAACAGCGGGAAAAAGACTGTGACGATGCCGATAATGGTGGTGAAGGAGAACTATGCAGCGTGCAACTCATTTTATGTTGCCCTAAGGAAAACCCATTTCAGACGCAGGAGGAAACACCAAGGAACGAGCACAGATTTACTTAACACAATTTATATATGTAAAACAGTGCGGCACGGAAAACGGAGAAAAAAGTGAAATGATAAGAACAATATGGCATATAATAATAACAGTAACGTCTAAAGGAGACAGCAAAAGTCTCACTCTCAAAAAATGAGCATCGTTGAGAGAGAGGAAAGAGATGGCATCCCCGTAATGCGCATATTTGTGTGATAGCCTAAGCACCGTATCATAACCACACCACAAACAATTCGCTGGGTGTCTCGCTATGTGCAGCCTTGAACGTTTCATAATAGAATCATGACAAAAATTTGTGTGATGTATTTCATTATTGTTACTGCAAGGTACACCAGTTAAGCACTCTCAAATCTTCTTGTTCGGTTTCGCGGTTCTGCTCTCATATTTAAACGAGTTCATTGTGTTACGTCGTCTTCCTGTTGTCTGGGCATTGCTGATATAACTGAAAATTTACGACGTATTTACAAGTGGGACGAAGCTGCCACCCCAAATTCATTATCAGAGACATTCTTCTCTCCTCTTCATTCCCTTCCCTCTGATTTCAAATGCTTTTAATTTCATATTATGATCATTACAGCCCCTGGAGAAATGCGAAGAAAAGGTGGTTCACCATCTCTAATAAAGGTTTCGCGCTACTTCTTTCAGTTGACACAGCTAAAGGCCGGAACGTGTGAGATTGTTTTCGAAGGGAAAGCGCAGGCAACTTTTGTTCAATTTTTGTCTCCTTGTTGTTTCGCCACAATAACAAGTTTCGGAAGTGGATATTTTATTTCTCATTAATGTTCCACCACCCAACACTTGTCTCTGAAAGTCAAGAGAATAGGAACGATAACCATAGAAAAAATGGTGCTGCAGACCATTCTTCGTCTTACGAATGACGTTGTTGTGGTGGGGAAATAAAGTTGAATGGGCAACAAAAATGTGCTTAAAAAGTTGAAGCAGTGAAATCCCGACACTGACTTTCAGCTGCTGGTTTACTTACATTCTTGTGTTGTAGGCGTACAATTCCCAAGAATTGTCTCTCTCCTCGAGTGATATATAATAGTTCTTTGATTTGTGAGCTGAAAACGTCTGGGAAAAAATTGTACATAAAATATGAATACGACTACTCGATTTAATATATTTTAACCATGAACTGGGGCTATAATTGGAAGAGAAAGTGTTGTTTGGATTCCATGAATATCACAACTAAGCACTGTTTGCGCCAGCACACGCAACACATCTCTCTTGAGAGTAAAAAGGGTTCTCGGAGATAATTTGGCACAATACGCATAAATATATACTTGTTCCTTCTTTATGACACGAAACTTCGAAGAAAAGTCACACAAAAAACTTGTCTAGCGGAAAAGAAGACATGGAAAGAGGACAGCGGTGAGGACCTAAAGGGGATGTAAAATGTATAGTCAAATGAATGGTGAAGGTAATAAGAACTAGCTTAAATTTTTCCAGCAACCCTTTCAGTCCATTGACCGTTGCTGCTTTTTTGTCACAACCGAGTAAACTCTCCCTTCACAAACAATTCAGTGAATATTTGGGAAATGAATTCCACTTCGTGTCAATTTGAAACACACGTATTTGTCGTGTCCATGCATCACGCTTGCGTTTCATACTTCATACAATTTTATTATATTATGGGCATAACTTTGATGTAAAAACGTATTATTCACACTGAATGCGAAACCTTTGAAGGCGTGATGGTGATCTGAAGTTGTCGACAAACTGTATCTGTGCTACAACTTTATTTGGCACATCCGTGCTTTTGACGAATTTTCCGCGAAGACGACGTGAGGGAACGAGGATTCACAGACATTGCAAACCACAATGAACAAAAGATCCAAGTTTTGCACAACATTAATGTCCTGGCTATGGCTGCATGAGTTACAGATTTTGTAAATAGGATTGTCTATACATTTGTACCCTTCCGCATCTTTAAACTAGATATTTGGCTGGGTACTTTTGATGAGTGTTGTTGTTGTCCTGTCCTGTTTTTTGACCATTTCAAACGGTAGAGTTAGTGTTACAAGAAGTACTATTTTATTCGTACGTTCTCTGTTCAGCACTCCGAGGACTAAAAAACGTACATGTTTGCTTATACAATTATTTGAAGATGGAAAGAAAGGTCGTGTGTCTGGAATAATAATAAAATCGCTACGAGACAACACAGGAAAAAGACAGAGTGAGGCAAAGGCAGAGTAGGAATTACAGACGAGGCCAAAGTAGAAAGGAAGAAAGGAACATCTCAATTGAAATTCGAACGTAATAATTTTAATTTAGGAGAGTAGAAAGAGAAGTAGTCGTCTTGTAGTTGTCTCACGCTTTAAATTTTACTCTTTCTTACGAAAGGACTCACAGGAAAGTAGTGGAAAGGAGAGAAAAGGGGCAAGTGTTGCAGAGTACAAGAGCAGCTACAAAAATACACAAAAGTATGAAAGTATTTGCTGACGTTGTTGCGTCATTTATTTATGTTGAATACAAATGCTCATTTATTTGCAGAAGACAAGAAGGCAAGCAGAAAGTAAAGGGAAGGTATATTTGCTCACACAAGAAAAGCACACAGACAGAAATGAAGAAAAAAGACGTTTTTGACCAGCTCTTCTATTAAAAACATGAGAATTCAAACACGCATAATATTGTATAATATTCACGAGTCGTAGCATGAAGTATGTAAATTTCATTTTTTTCTGTAAATACATATGAGTGAGCAAAAAGGTTATTTCAAAATTTGCAATTTTCTGCTCTCTCTCTCTCTCTCTCTCTCTCTCTCTTCTCTAGAATAAAACACGAGAAAACATAGAACAACGAAAGGCGATATTAAGAGAGTAGGAGTGAAAGTAAACCTTTTCTTCCTCCTTGTTATCATGGGTATTGCGCAATAATTTCAACATTTTATTTATGCTTAAAAATAAATCAGACACATGAAACATAATGACGAAAAATTTACAGGGTACAACAAAAGTAGAAGTTCTGAAATAGTAAATTAAATTTGAACCTTACAAATTCAAAATGCCGTCAAACGCATGGCCACCAAACAACACGAGAAGGTGCCTGGACACAGAGTAATTTACAGGGTACAACAAAAGTAGAAGTTCTGAAATAGTAAATTAAATTTGAACCTTACAAATTCAAAATGCCGTCAAACGCATGGCCACCAAACAACACGAGATGGTGCCTGGACACAGAGAGTAGCGTAAAATATGGATGTAGTACAAAATTGTATTGCCTGTAACGAATGTCGAATGGAGTCAGCTGCAGACCTATTATTATGTTTTTTTCTCGAATGTAAACACATTACTATTATACAAAGTCTTCTTGTAGGTACACGCATTTTTCTCCTTCACTTGTTTTGGCTCCCGTGTCATTTCTCATCATTCGAATAAATATTACCTGGAACAAAGAGGAGACAGACAAGTCATCTTTCTGAGACAACAACAAAGGAGTGCCATACTTTTACATGTCGTCGGTATCATCTTTAGCCAAGTGAATTTTGGCAATTTGAAACATACTTCGTCATTCCTTTCTTACATCAATTTTTATACAAGAGCTCACTGGCAAGTGGAAACCTTATCTGTGCGAGCACAGGTATATTTATAGTGTGCTACAAATGTATCACACGCAGTAACAAGTTATAATTCTACTAATTCATCCGACTTTCACGGAAAATAACAGCAAAGCTTTCTGTTTAGTTCTATATAACCTACAAAATATTGCTTTCCACATGCAACACGCATTTGACATGGTGCCATGAGGCGTACACAAGGTAGTACGGAGTTCCACCATCCAAGAGCGAAGAAGAGAAAGTACGCAATATTTTTCCCGTTTCTCTCTTTCCCTCTCCTCCTGAATATTATTATGCATACAATCTTCCTTATAAATTCGACTTTTGATATTTCAAATTATAGCACAAATAAAGCAGTTATATTGGATGTGGATGACTTTTATTTAGTCTTGAAGCATTTGTTCCCACTTCCATTTCCGCTTCATGTCATCCGGCAGTTACCAGCTGCTCCAAGTGTATACTATATTCTAAGGACGTGTACAAGTTCTTATTATAATAATATGTAACTTCATGCTCAAACTTATTGCTCTTTTTTCCATAATGCATGCTTCTAGGTATGTAGTACTCAACATAATTTGAAGGCAGTTTCAACGATACGAGAGCGGAGTTGGAGTTGTAACAGATTACCCTTTCCCTTGTCAGTCTGTCACTTGCATTGCTCAACTATAGTAGTTCTTATAGAAGAAAATTTTTAATGCATGTACACAACCGAGTGCTGCTTTTTTCTTCCACTACTCTTCTTGTCTTACGCCGATTCACTTATCTGGTGTGGAGCTACTCTAATCTTTCACTTTCTTCTTGTTTAGCATCCATTTAGATTTTTTGAGAGCAGAAGGAAGTTGAGAGGCAGTAAGTCCGTTATAAAGGTTACCAGTGAAACAAATCAAACGTGAATTTTATGCATAGTGCACTGATGAGTCCTGAGTCATTTCTACGTGTTTCCACGTCACGATCTTTGGGGCTAGCACTAGAGCAAGAGATGCGAGTAACTCAAGTGGCACATACGAACACATGCATTCGAGCTGTGTCTTTGTATCACTCTGTCGTTTCCTTCGGTAATATTACCAGACAGAGCTGAGTGTGGTAGTAATAATGATGATCCTTTCTCGTCCCCTGAAAATAAAACGCGTCGCATAACTATGCGCAATGTGTACATGGATGAGTGAACAATTTTTTGAAATTAACGGAAGGAACGTTGGAAACGGAGCGAGCAGGCAACAAAGTCAAATGTTATGGAACATTGCCTCCTGGAATGGCTGGAAGTTAAAAAAGCATACTTTAGGATAAAAGTAAATACCTACTTCTGAAATATTACGTCAAATATTGTAATGAAAGGCTTCCTTTCCACAAAAGGAAAATGTGTTCAAGAACAGGAGGGCGGTAATGCTGCACTTTCCTGTAAATTCAAAGGAAACGAGGAAATTTGTGAAAAAAAGACTTTTTTGAAAGCTGCTCATTTTGACATTTAAGGATGTCAAAGACGACAAAGTGGCAAATGCTACACGAAAAAATAATAATCGTGTACATAAGCAAACAAAAAACCATGCGGAGTCAACACAACGAGATGATAATCCAAAAAGTTCGCTGGTAATCGTCGCTTTGACTCCCCGTACAATTTTTATACCTACATATCTATGTACTAAAATCGTTGATACAACATCAAGCGTTAATTTGATATCATTCGTCAGACTTCTCCACAGGAGAATTTTGCCTGACATTTTCATTTCATGGCAAAAATTGATTTGATCAGTGAGAAAATATTTACCATTGAAAATACCACCATTAATGATTAAATACCAATACCATAAATACCCTTAATGTCATGATTAAGATGGGTTTACTTACAGGAACCCATCATAATTTTCAGTGATGGAACATCTCCGGGTATCAAATGGGTGGATGACGCTTGCCTCTTATTCATTTTTGCAGTTCATTCATAATAGTATCAGTATCATAATAGTAGCATTGCTGTAGTGCAGCGATTTTTTGTTCAGACAAGATAAAAGTTTTAACCTCTGTAACATAACGGTATCGAAACACGAATAACTGTGGCTTTGAGAAACTTAACAGTCACCGACTCTGTCTAACAGCCAGATGGACAATGGAGATGGGAAAGCGAGACGTAGCTATTAGCCCATTTACCTATACGGGAGATGTACAAAGAGTTCCATTTCGGCGTGTCTATGATTGCATGCGTGGCTGACCAAAGTCAGTGTGACTCCTTACTACAGACAGGTTGGCTCATGGCTCACGGTATTACTTACTCCGAGAGAAAGGGAGAGTGAAACTTAAGCCTTTGCATTTCCGTTCCCTCCTCACTCGCTCTCTTTTTTCTACAAGAACAATCGGAGAATTAATCTTGTTGATAATTCTCCGGCAATTCATTCACATACTTTTTAGACTCCCATTCTTCTTTCTAAGCTCTTGTTCCCTTTCAAAGGAAATCCATGTTACATCTATACACCTTACTCACAAGCCCTGATCTTCACAACTCGATTGGGTGTTCTCTCGTCTCCTAAACCACCACATTTCTTCCAGTTTAGTTCAACACACGCACAATAAAATCATTGCACAACACATGTATGCAGTGATATGTAGGTATTTGTGTATAAATTACAATTACACTGGTGCATGCGAGACATGGTGTAGCATTTCGAATTATTTCGACCCAAGTCCTCTCGGTAAATAATGGCACGGTTCTCTGTTGTGCTCTAAGTTGACCAGTAGAGTTTAAATGGTGGTATCCACCCGTGCAATCATTCGCTCTAATACGACATTTCAACGTTGGAGGTACTCCCTCAAAAAGTTGGAAATTCGTAGCCTCAGCTGCAGATGTACCATTATATATTAGTTTGCAGACACATTACAACGCCCAACTGACATTATAGATCCCATTTCATTATTCTCTTCATTTGTTTTCGTTAATTTGAGAATTAAATTTCCCCTATCACTCTATCCATTTCCGCTATACATTTGCAAAAGGCCATTGTACACTGGCCAAATAACCTACGAAACAAAATAACGCCAATCAATTGACTGTGAAGCCTGCTCAGGACTTGTATTCTAAACGATGGTTAACAAAAGGACGGAGTTGTTGCTTATTTACAATTCATTCGATTATCTTGGCAGTCAGATCTTAAATGAAAATTATGGGAAACCGGAGGGAAACCCATCGGGGGAAGGAAAGACATACAATTCTGAATTGCTTGCTCTACTTCATGACATTGTATGGAAGATAGCATTACTAAAATTAAATATACTACGCTTTCACCGAACCATGTTTGCAAGTTCATCTAATGATGGACTGTGCATATTTATGAAAGTTTTACGACGGTGTACTTATGTTGTACCGGAAGCATGCTGAATTGTATTATTGTTGTGTATGGCTGAAAAGAAAAATGATAGTTCATATTTTTGTAGCTAATATTATTCTCACTTCCAGCATCCTGCTCTATTTTCTCTTGATAGGTAGGTAATCCCTGTAGACCTTTCCAGTGAAACTTCACCGAGTTACCTACTGCACTCACTCAATCACTCCAACGCACATGGCACTGTTAGAGATGACGCTCAGTTTCATACTACAGGAAAGAAAGCCTTTTCCTTTCGTTCCTTTACATTTTGCAGCTTGGTTTGAACTACAAATGTTCCTTGTTAAAATGATGTTGGTTATACAATGGAAAGAGGCGGAGGAAAAGGAAGCGAGAGAAATCGACCTCTCTTATTGCAAAGTAAAAGCATGTCTGTACGGTTTCAACTGTTTTAACTATGGCAGTTTTTCTAGCAGATTTTAGAAGGTACCATCATTTATCGTGTGATAATACTCCATCTTTTTTCAAATAGGGCTATTATGGATTTTATGCAGTGGCGTAATAATAATAACAATAACAATACGAAATGTGTGAGCGGTAGCGTTGGCGATGATGACTGGAAACCTTCTGTAACAATGTCCTTATTTGTATCATTCTATTAAAAGCGTCTCGGTGTGCTGTAATAATGTGTAAACAAAAAAAGAAAACTCATTGACGCAAACACACCAGATGCTGTTGCGTTACATTGCAACTGATGTACTTTTTTCTCTGTCTGTCGCTCCTTCTTTTCTCCCTTTTTCTTTGTTCCCGGCCTTTCCCACACACATTATGATGTGTATAAAAATAGATGCAATTTGAGAAGGGATTAGTTCACCATTTCCTCGCGGAAGCAGGAGAAGATGAGAAATCTGTATCTTTTCCGCTGAACTGAGCAATCTATCTTGATAGTTATTCTCAAAGTTCTAAATGCTGCACCGCGTTCTTCAAGATGAGTTGTGAAAGCACAGCGTATGCAGTTTCCCTCTCAGCAGCAGTCTGCATCATGGAGAAGTAGTGGCTACTGTTTTGATTCACGGTACATTTGGAATGATAAGGGAAAGTGTAACTATAGGAAACCATTGCTCGGAATTATTTTCCCATGTTTACGATGCTTGTTGTAGCACCCAGGGTTTATCTCATTTCCACCAAACAAATCAGCTTTTTAATGTAATATTATATTTTCATCTTCCCAGGAATGATCTACAAAAACCTATCAACATAGTATATTTAATAACTTTTGAAAACTAATGGATGCAGCCATGCGAATGAAAACATAAACACGCCTTCAATATTCTCAGGTATCAAATTTGTTTTAGTTTAACGCATGAATATGAATGTATCAGTGGGGGCATCACATCACTCGACTTTGAGTTGTTAGGCATCACTCAACAGAGTTGCGCTTATGAATTTTGGTGAAATACAGTAGTGTGCTATTTCTACAAATTCAGCACATTCTCCAGTTTACTTTTACGTCGTCGTAACATCATCGTGACATAAAAGTAGGAAATGTTAGTTCTACTTTGGCTGCCTAGTGTAATTTTACTGTTGGTTATAAGTCTGCAGGCTTGAACGCATTTTACTGACATAACGGTATGAATATGTAAAGCACAGTGCGTACAATGATTATCATAATATTATAAAACATGTGCTCTTCCAAATCAATCCGGCCAAGGGTTTACACTTGTCCATACAAATTTTCATTTCATCACTCACTCAATTCAGTCGACATAAAGTAAGCAGATTCTAGAAGGAAATGAGAATTTTCATCATTTCCTTAAAGCCTTTGTTGGAAAAGGTCGACGATAACTTCCATGTATTCATCATATGATATTCATATACAGGAGAAGAACCATGGAGAGGAGAAAATGTGGTATGCTGCTCCTTCGTCTTCCGCGGCTGAATAAGCCTCAAATTGGTATGCAACATTGATTCCGAGAAATTTCCTGTGAAGCCTTCCTCCTTCTACTTCCACATTCCCCGTTTCGTAGTCGTAATACAAAACGAAGTGAACTAGATGAATGGTAATTGCATGGATTTGCTCATTTTCGGATGAGCTACACACGCATGCAACCTTATGATTGGATCTGCTAAAACTACTGCTGTTCCGCAGACATGATCATGATTATGATGATGATCATGATTTTTATACAGCTGCTTGGTATGTTGGCACTCAAGTTTCTCTTCTTCTGTGAATAATAAATACTATTTTTGTGGAAAAGTAGTTGCATATTCTGACTGAGAAAGAAAGGAAAAAAAGGGAAAAATCATGATCGTTCTTATTCGTTTCAGTCCCACTTTGCAAATACTTTTTTTCTGTCTGTCATTCAAAAAGAAAGTCGAGAAAGTATCAATTAAACTTTTTCCCGTTCTTCGTCTTCTTTTCGACAGTTTCCATTCTTCCAAGCAGACTTGATGGAAAACTGCCCATTTAATGTAAGTATCTAACTGGAAGTGATGCCGCTCTTGAGAGATATAAAAATACATACTTAAAATATTTTGTGGCGGAGTCTCCATTCTGTACTCTCTTTTCCAGTCGAGCATACTTGTATTTACTCATTACGTTGATTTTAACTGAAAGTGTATGAGGATGACTCGATGACATTCCCTTTCGCTACTTTGTGATTGGTTTTCTCCTCTGTTTCAACCGAAAATATTTTCCTTGGAATTCAAACGTATGTGGAAATGTTGGAAAGAAAAAGTGGATTTTTAAGAGAGTAGAAAAGGAAAGTTAGCCAGTAGCGGCATTCTGGTATTCGAGTGACAAGAAAGGAATGTATTTAAACATTTGTGTAAGATATTACGACGTATGCAGGGGAAATGATGTCATTGTAAAGGTTTTTAGTGCTAAATCTATACATTCTGGATGCATTGCCATGGCCCCTCACCGCACGCACCAAAATAGCGCCTAAGAGAGAAAACTCGACTTCGAGATTGTCGGTATAGTGTGGCTGGTGTTGTAATCGCAGTCATCTTGCTCGTTTTTTTTTCAAACGTTTTCTCTGCATCACACATGCTTATTCCACGTTGATGAACGAATTCTATGAGATTGCTCACTATCTGTTGTATATAATGTTTACGCTTATACATGCATCTTTACGAGAAAGAGAAAACTCCTGTGGAAGAGGGAGCAGTCATTCTTTTCGTTTAACTTAAAGAATCTCTTCAGTCGATAAATGGAAGAATAAACGTTATAGAGAGCGTCAAAGAAAGGAGAAGAGAAAAATAGAAAGCAGAGCTGAGGGAAGCAGAAAAATAGATGCTATTAAATGAAAGCATTTTCATCGGTTCGCGAGTCTTTTTCCTATCTCTGTTTTACTGCCTTTTTCCAGTAGACCTGCAAATTGGAACATGTGGCAATATTGGTTTACTGCCATGGATCTGCTAAGAGAAAGACATAGAGAGATATACATGGAAATCTATTGAAACTGTTTATGTTGCAGTCGCTGAGCATCTTTTGAGGAGTGAAAAAACCAGACTACAAAATACGACTATGCCGTCGTCTTCGTTGTCCTCGTAGTAGTGGTAGAAAGGAACTCTCAAGATGATTCAGCTCACATTACTTTCTCTTCTAATGCTTTTGCTAATGTTACCACATTACGCCTTAAAAGGGGATGGATGTAGACATGTTTGTTGTGTGCAACTATACTTGGCATTCCATGGATATAAATTGTTGAGAAAGTAGCTCCATCAACTACTTACGACTCTGATAGCACTGTGGAATGTTTTTTATTCCCTTCCAAAAAAAAAGATTGGAACAAGGATCCTTGAGGGAAACACTAAAAACAGATTCAATTCTCCAATAACGCAGTTTATGTTCTAGCCTACCTTCCCATTATGGTACATGCATATTTTTGAGCACTTGAACGTATTAAATACGAATGGGCTTATGCAAAGTAACTACAGTTGTGACTATTTAAGTTCATTTCAGATTTTGTATAATATCTCAAGGAGAATTTCATTTACATATCTTGTTATGTACTTTTCAGATTTTTGTGAGTAGTTACTGTAATATTGTATACTTGCATGTTATAGATATGCAGATGGTAATTTTTACGACTTCATTTCTACCAAATGGAATGAACTGAACTGGAGTAATTCCGAGGAGATTTCTTGCTTCGCAAGTTTTTCTCTTTTCTTCCATTTCTACAAGAAGTGACATAAATCTCAGGAAACCATTTGCGTTGAATTTATGTTTTGACTTTTTTGCCTCCCTCTCTTCGAGCAATACATTATTTGCAGAAGGAGGAAGAGTAAGAGCAGATTTCTCTCAATGGTGTGCTAACTTGCTCAATTCAGTTGTTCATTAACCCTGAGCCATATTGCGAATTTTTTTGCCACTTTGTTGAAAGCATAAATATGTGCATGGTTACATTAAAAGACGTTTATTGTACAAAATTACATTCATCAGTGCTTAAAAGAGTAAATAAATGATTTTTGTTATTTTATTCTTACAGGTTGACTCTACAGTTTGGGGTTCATTGTCGGAAATTTGCAATGAGGAAAGAATCCAGCACACCGGAGAACCACAGGTAGAATAAACTATCCTCTCTTTGTAATGTAAACTAGATGTATATTTAAACGACCCTGCTGCAGTTAGTCATAAATTCACAGATGATAATACAAGCAATAACGTGTGAATAGAGCTTAGGCCTCTGATTACATTTAAATTAATGGGAATTAAGAGTAATAAAACGACAATTTACTTTTTCCAAACGATTTTAATGGCTATCATTACTGTAGATGAGGAGTGCCTTGAAATATGACGCTTCACACGTGCAATTTTTTGTGATTGCCATACTCTTCACAGTCAACTCTAACCACAGTTAAAAACATTTTTATAACACGTAAATCGTTTTTTACAAAAAATGAGTGAATGAGTACAATGAATTAGTTAACAGATAATTCCTCACTGGTTGCTTCATGTGCAGTTGCATTTTTAGTGTTTGATCTAGCATTGTAAAAGGGGAATTTTCTGCAATTTGTAATGCCATCATTTATCATTCTTCCGTGTAAGCTTTAATTTATGTCGTTCTCTTTCTATTCTTTCCTATTATATTTTACAACTCCCCTCACTCAAACTCGGCTTTTCACAACATGCGTTAGTGCCTGGCTTGCTCAACTCGGAAAGTTGAAGCTTTGCGAGCGAGATGCATTTGGTGCGATGTGCAGCATGGCATACTTACGTATTCAAGAAGAAGGAGAACTACAAGAGAGAAACAACAATTAAGCACTTTAGGAGAGAAAGAACTAACAACAAAACTATAAAACGACAATGGTAATGATAATAACAATGATCATAATGATAATTGTTATGACTTTTAGAGTTATGAAAGTACAACTTTAATATTTTTCTCCTGCTCATAAAAAGTTGCAACACTGATGTTGCTCCACTCGGCTCGCACTGCTAGTGCGTATTTTATGCATCACAGACTCAAGAGTTGAGGATCTATTGTAAACCCGCACACGCACACTCTTCTATGCCATCATTTTTTACTTGGGATTTAAACTCTCTTTAAAGTTATACATATAAACATTCAATGGGATTTCAACGGTGGCTTTATTAAAAGTGGGAGCAGAAATGGTGGTAGCGTTCATGTACATGATTACTTTCTGACCGCTTCCTGTAGTCACTCATAAATTCACAGAACAATATGCTTCCTACCTCCTCCTTCTTCAAGATTCTTCACAAACGACTCTCTTTTATCTAACGTTGAGCTGGAAGTACGGAGTTAATTCTGTTTTGACGAGAATAATGGCTAGAGTTGTGCAGTGCAATGCTGAAGTGTATGTCTGCAAATACAAGAAGAAGTTTTGAGTCGTTGTCAGATTTTAGTAATAATAGCCGCTTCCTTCTCACTCTGCCCTCCAAAACTCACTTTATATGCAATGATCATTGATAACATTTTATGACGGCTGATAAACATCTAGCATTAATAACCAGTTTAAATTAATCATAAAGCCTGCTAAAAAACCAAATTAGACATGTTGTGGACCAGCACTAAACAAATTGTAAAATATTTTACTTTTCTTTGCTCCCCACTTTAATTTTAGCATTCACGAAAAAAACCGAGTATACATCAGCAATATGTGTAGAAGTTCAGAAGTTTTAGAAAGCTCGTAGACAATGCCAAATCGGTTCAACTTGACAGCTAATTGCGAATTGTGTGCACACATACAAAAATCATTGTTGTGGTTAACTGAATTGACGATGAAAAATATTTTGTAGTTGTTTTATACTACCAGTCCAGAATTAGTTTTTTCATAAGAGAACAACTTTTTTTAAAGAAAGAAAAGTAAAAATGATTATTAATACTTTCTTATGAAACTGGATCAAGTCAGCAGCAAGAACCATTTTGCCAGCAAGTGTTCCTGTGCATTTTTATTTCAATCATGACATGCACCGACCGAAATAATTGTTACATTCGAACCCTCTGCTGTGCATTCAGTTTAGGTAGTTGAGTGAGTCACAGATGCACATCGTGAAGTCCAGAAATAAAACAAGTATTGGTTCTGGTGGTGGTTGCGAGTTTCACTCAGTCTATCTAATACACACAATGAAACATTTTTGCGGCAAAAATGTGAAATGATAGGGTGTAATTTCGTGATACTCCTTTTGGCTGCCCCTTTCTTCCCATAAGCGGTGATTAAGCATGTAAATGTGATGGCGTGTTGTTATGTCATGTCTGACAAGCTAAAGAGAAATGGATATGAGCAGGAGAAGAGGAACATAGAAAATCTTCAGTGGTGTTACAGCAATGCTGGTGGTGCCTTTTGATATTTTGCCTTCACTTTATCAATTTTGGTTCTCCATCATTATTATTATTTTATTATTATGCTTGCTCTCTTCTTGAAATCTCGCAGGGAGAGGTGATGTAAGGAGTGAGTAACGTAACCACTCGGAGTAAATGCCCATCACAAGACGCTGAATCTATGCTATCAAGGAGACTAGTTTTGATTAGTTTCTTGGCTTTTCGTTTCTGCTATTCATTTTTTATCCTTATTGATGATGATGATGATGACGATGATCACAGCTCGCAGTGTTCACTCTCAACAATATCTGTGTGAGTTAAGTAAGCACAATAAAACTGAAAACGATGGTGATGCACCGACTTACTTGATTTGTTATTATATTTTGTCAGTCAACCATTTCTACTAATATTTTATGCTAAGAAAAAGATTTCTTTGGCTCATCCATTTGTTTTCTTTCTGGTTTTCTTTCCCGTTGGCTAGCTTAACAGAGGGGCGGTATATATAATATGTGCAGGTTTGCAAGCAAACTGGTAAAATGAGCAAGAAAAATCATAATATAATTTTATAACATCTTTTACCCTGTGCCAGTAAACAAGTCAAAATAAAACCAACTGGGGCCAATGTTCTTAATTCGTTCGTCCAGGCTTTTCAGCGTGTTTGCCACTTACTTGGGCAGAATTTTGTGACTGCCATTTTATTTTTCGTCTTGGAGCAACACTCCGACATTCTGCACTGTTTAATAATAAAAAATGAATAATATCGCTTCTTTTTTCGAACTTTATCGAGGGTTTATATAGCAATTATTTCAGTCTTGATTGGCCTCAGCTAATTTTAAGTGGATGAGTTGTTTGAGCCGAAATCTACTGCTAAATTGTTTGCATGTTATGTATGTACAAAAATGTAGATGTTGTTTACATGCAAATGCCGTCATAGTGTTTGCAAATATGAAGATTAACTTGACAATAAATCGCTAATAGCTCACAGGTTTAAATTCATGAAACCACTTTCGTTGCTTTCTGAGAACTTGGCAAGTAAAAGGGAGAATTCAGTTGTCTCGAAAATTATCTATTTGGTACATAGTGCTCACAGTTAGGTATATAATGAATGATTAATGCATCTGCTCATTTTGTGCTTCAGATTAGCGAGACCAGTAAAAATCGCGATCATTTCTCTGTTTCATCGCCGCATTTGCGAACTTGTGAAAAGGGAAGTTTTTAAAACGAAAGGATGAAATATCCTGCTGTCTCACGTACAAACTACATGAAACTGAAGCTCTCATTGAAACTCGACGAAGATCAAAATTCCTTCCTCAAAATTATATTACCATTACGCAAATATTTACATAAAACATGTGTTCTAAAGACAAGCATCACTGGGATTGATTATTGAAACTACTGAATTTCACCCGAAAGTGGGATTAAAGGAAAAATTTCATTTTAGAAAATTAATAAGTCTTCAAAGAAAAGGCTAAAAAACATGAAAACTTTTATTTTGGAGAGTTACTCTGACAGATAGACGAACTGTCTAATGAAACATGTCAGAGACGAGCTGCTTAAAAAGTGTGAGCAGTCCTACTTCAACGTGAAACGTGGGGGAATTTCAATACTTTTTACATTAGTTTGAACGTGATCGATATGATCATTGTTAAAGTGAATGTCTTGCTTGATCAGTTGATCATGATTAAAAAACTCTCCACGTGTTTGAAGGCAGCGATGGAGCCGAAGAACAAATTCAGAGAGCGAAGAGGAGACTGTGGGCACCAGAAGCAGCGGTAGTCGTATTAATAGAAGTTAGTTTGGTGTAAGCAAAGTCAACTGAACCTAAAAAAAACTTTTTATTACTCTAGCCTAGTGTGAAAAGATTGGGAGGAAAACTTATTAACATTATTATAATTCTATTCTCGTATCGACTACGTCAGCATGGTCATTCTCTGCTCATAAGTAAGCAGCAGGTAACCCTCCAACTTAACATCACACTTTTTATAGCCATCGAACGAGCCTTGTTGAGACAAGTATATGATCTTAACTTCGTTCTTCAGTAATTGTGCCTCTTTCCCTCAACGAAACCTAAGACACACAGAAAGCGAGAAACAGTGAGAAAGAGTGACGGGACGGGAGCGCAAGCAACCGCTAACCAAGCTAACGTCTAACATAAAATCTACCGAAACTGACAATGAACGAAGAGCATAATATTGAGTTCATGCCGTAAACTCGGGCCTACACTCACACCAAACACTCAGAATCAGAACAGGGAGAAATGGGCGCTGGATAAGTAGGTAAGAAGTGAAAATGTCCTGTGCCCCTCTACAAAACTGCGTTTGCTCAAACTCTTTTTTTATTTTAGGCACCCAAAATCGCAAAAAAGGAAGATTCGCTTCACTGCATTTTCAATACCTTTAACACTCCTTAAGTTAGTGAAAGATAGTGTACAGCACATTACTAGCAGCGTCATCAAAGATGCCAAGAAAGACGAGTGAAACGAAAGCGTAACAAACATGTGCATTGATATAAATTTATTCTATAGGTAGCTCCGTATGCTTCCACAGTTATTCGATTTATTATGTGTGTGTGGCATCATTATGATAGATAATAGTTGGAGTAGTGATGATGAAAGGAAAAAAGTATTAAAGTGAGTGAGGGGAGTAGCGGAGTGATCAGAAAATCTCCAACAGTTCCTCCACACTGCTCACAGTCGGAAAACAAGAGAGCCCGTACAATTCAGACCAGTGCGTTTCCTTCGTGGAATGCAAAATGAGACAGCTTGATATCTAATGAAAGCTGACTGAAACACTCGGATAGAAATCAAATAAAATTCAAATGAATTGTGTTCCAGATAAAATCTGAAATATTCTTGACATATAAATACCCCGAGGGATTATACAAATGACAAATAAGCAGACAACCGCAGCAGTATTAGAATAGCTACTATTGTATAGCACAAGCGCAGAGTGGATCAGTTTCCTCCTTCCGTAGTTGTTTCTAGCATCTAAGCACAAGCATTCCACAAAAGTGAGGTAGAAGAGAAACACGAGGATACTTTTATTGGATAACCAGCAAAGCAACGGTATGGAGAGCGAGAGACAGCACGTGTTTCTTCTTAGACTCACGTTAGGTTCACCATTATGTATTTCTAACGGAATTAATATAAAAGAAAGTAGATGAAAAATAAATATTATACGATTTTCATAGTAAATAAAAATCCGGCCATACCAATGCTGCTCAGCTAATGTCTACAAAAGCCGAGTTGTTTTGTGGGCTGACACGGTATTACACTCTCTGGCATTCATGTGACAAAGAGACAATTCATCCTTCTCTTCCTTACCTGTCACATGGAGCTCTGTGCAATTATGTCCCAAAGCAATATCACAGAAATATATTTCTTCCCGAGCACAATCAACATGCTTGATGCCATATGCTCATACGCTGGATACTCCATTGATTTTGTGACCGCACTGGAAAACTGCACAGGTTGATATATTTTCAGTAGATAAATTCGCAGAAAAACCAACACAAAACACATTACAAACGGGACAATGACTCCCGGCACGTCTACTCTCAACCAAATTCTATCGCTTATATTTGATATATTTATACTCTTTTTTGAATTTCCTCTGCTTTTCGTATACATCAAAAGGCTATGCTTAAAATATATGTAACTACCTTACAGGTAGAAAAAGAATACCTCAAATTGAACAATACTTTCCAAAAAATCTGTCCCAAAATAAATTGCACTTCGTTTGTAAAAGTTGATGGTTTTTGCCCAGTTCACTAGTTACTACCTCCCACCGAATAAACTGTTATTATTGCTTTGAAGGAGATTACATATCGAATAAATATGCTATATATTTCTTGTACCACGTTAAAATTGAAGGACCCTTTCAATCAACACTATTGGCGGAAAATGAGATTTTTTAGTGTGAACAGAGAAATGAGTGGCATATGCATTATGGCACATTTTTATTAATTTTTTATATTACAAAGGCTGCGAAAAGGCGACAATATCATGGTTGCAGGTTAACCATTTGCGCATTTTTTCTTTTCTAAGTGTGGTTCATGTAATAATAAAAGCATGAGGTGGTAAAGAAAGACAAGGATATTATTGTTATCGCTGTACAACTAGATTATATGACAAACTATCTCGCTGAAATGACAATTTCAGCGACAATTTGTCATCATATATGACATCAAACAACTGTGAAGCTTACCTTGTACCATTACCACGTTAAGGCCTTGATTTGTGTTTACGTTTAAAACAAAAACATTTTTTTAAATAACAGAAAAATAGAAAACGCAAACCATCGTAGGATGAATTCTATTCATTTTTAGTTATAAGCTTCAGTTTTCAAATTAATTGCCTAGTTTGTTTCCTACTACTACGACGGAAGTAAATTATGAATGAGTCAAGGGCTTAATGTTCCATAGTTCCATTCATGTACAGTAGAGTAAAATAGCTCTACTTAAACAATATTCTGGGGTGCACTCTCCCGATCCCCCCGAATATTTATATTTGTGTAATAGTGCAAACTTGCCTGAGCATCGTCGAGTAGGCTGTTTAATAACGATGTGTATTACGTGTTGATTCGTGCCAGAGCCATTACATGAAAACGTGTGGACAGATGCTTGACTTGAGGAGTCATAAAATTTTCCATTTTCATATGTTAAAATACTCTACTCGCGATCACAATTTTACAATTAATCAATGCATAAGTTGTAAACAGTGCTGAACTTTATGTGTACTTTGTAAACGAGGAATAGAGTACTATAATATTTTGTTATATAAAACATTTTACAGTCATACTTTTAAATTTAGCGTTATTGTTACATTGAATTTGCACACGTTGCACGTACCTCAGGTTTTCAATTTTCTTTCACCTTCGTGTAGGTATAAACGCAGATTGTTGAACAAGGAAGATGCGTGGAGTCGTGACGTTTTATTTTGTTTTATTAGTTACAGTATTTTAGTTGAAACGAACAACAACGGTTATTAAAGTAGGTAGCTACTCGAACCCGAGGTTTCAAGCTCACAAACACAACCTATAAAGAAGGAATTTAGAATTATTGTAAGTCTCGAGTATTTGATCAAGAGTTCATTGTGTGCTTACGGAACCATGCCAAGCTATTTGCAAACAACAAATACAATGCACTACATGTACAGATCACAAGTACTTATAACGTGAATTCCATCAGCGTCGTGAAGTCCAAAAATAGTGATACAAAATGAATTGACAACTGGAAAGAAGATGAGAAAAGCGCCTTGATTGATTTGATCGCTGCCATAAAATGATTTACAAAAAAGGAATGTTAGAATAGTCACTTATGGTTGGTTCGAAATAAACAGCAATAAAAACAAGTGTGAGGTAACCATTAAAATTCAAAAGAGTCAGTTTAAAATATCCCGAAGAATAAATCTGACTATGCAGTTTAGTTGAAACTTACAGCTATCCATCATTTTGTTAATATGGTAAGCTTTGTTAATAATTCTTGGTGAGATTCAAACTCAGGAGTCGTCAGTATTCAAGATGCCATACCATACCATTTATTCAGTAAATAAATTCTCTTTCATCCTCCTGTCCATATTGTTGATCATTTTATTGAAAAAATTGGTTGTCTCTCATGTTAAATAACGTTGATTCTGAAGGATAGCTGCTTTTGTCGTTTGTGCGACAACGCAGAAGTTTACCTTTGATCTGAATCATTATTCTTGTTTTTATCATTCTACCAAACAAAATCATTAGTCCTGCTGTAACGCTCAATTTAGATATACAGAATAAAATTTTGAGTATTTCTTTAGAAACTGAATCACGCTACTTTCTGTTCGCAACGTTTAAGTCTGGCGACTGTATGTGAGTATGGAAGGAAATGAAAAGTAGGGTCAGAGGAAGCTGGCTTGATTACGTCCTAAAACAGAAGCGAAAATGTGTGCTTAAAATGTATTTTTAGTATATATTATATAAGAATGACTGGAGGGAAAGATCCTCACAACGGAAGTGTGAGTCTGCCTGGAAATTCGTACACGTGACCTTTTCTGCTAATAGACCACAGTTATACAGTACCGTGCTTATGATTTCAACTTTTGCCGGGCTCCTCTAAATAAACTCCAGACATCCAGCACGGTTCAGAAGACTGAGTTTCTCCAAAACGAAAAGAGTTTATGAAAACAGTAAGAGCCACCAGTGAGGAGCATAATCATATTAATGCGGAAAAGGGAAAAAGAATGGACCGTTTTTATTGTGTTCATTAACACAAGTAAATGACTCAGTACATTTGGAGTATTATCATCCGTTCATTCCTACTTGTGAAAGATCGCCGGATGCTAATTCAGTGCAATTTAAATACCAGTATCTTTGCTCTACAGCAACACAATGCCATAATCATCATATAATCATTATTGTGGTACAATGGGAAGGTTGCACGAATAGGAAATTTAGTGTTGCCAGTGATGTTCGGATGGAGAGAGGGATCCAATAAAATATAACAGCGTAGGTTGCAGATAAAAACATTTTCCTTTCTCTGATGTCCTCGGCACAGCAAAGACCTACCCTGTCCTATGCGGACTCGGGAGAGCTAAGGAAAATGCACAAGTAATTTACTGCTCAGATCTAATGGTAAAAGAGGAGGATGCAAATGTGCGTGCGTGACGTGTTGCTCATTCTCGGTGTTTTGCTGGGCTTAACGTTTCTAAAGTTGTAAGCAAGCAAACTATTATGGTAATTATAATGAAAGCATATTTCTTTCATTGCCATCATCAGGATGCTGATAGAATTATCAGAGCTTTAATGGCGTCCACGAACAGTTGCCTACCCTTCTGATATATTTATTTCTCTTTTCTCTTCTCATTTCGGTCCCACTAGACATTACTCTTAAACATGGCTGACTGCAACTGGACCTTGCAGATTTAATTCTATACATAATATACTCTGAGATCGACGATATTTTTGCTAAAGAAATACGCTAAAAGTTTCATGTGAAAATTACAGAAACAGTTGTTGAGAGTATCACAGGTAAAAAATTTATATTAGGTGATTGCTTTAATAGATACATTGGCTGGTGGAAACTGCAAATAAATGTAAGCAATAATTGAAGTAACATGGTTTCAACTTTTCCTATGATTTTCTCGATTTGCGTGCCCTTCAGGTCTAAGAAGATGAGCAAAGTTATGAAAGTAGCTCAGTAGTATGTAACAGCTCGTTCTGGTTAAGAGAAGTTATCGAGAAAGGGGTGTAATATTATCGCATGGGAGCATTAGGGTTGAATCTCCAACCAAGGGGATCATTCATCCAAACTTGCAGATACGTGCTTATCCATATGCAAGTTGAGAAAGGAATATGATAGCCAACTCATCCGCCGTTGTCCAGTAGGAAAAATTATCGAAAAGAGAAGGAGAAGAAAGGGAAAATGAGTTTGGAATGCGTCGTGAAAGTTTTCCAAACGGCTCTAGAACAAGTGCATTTTTCAGTGGCATTTATAGGCACTTCTCCTTTAAAATATAACTTGACAAAAACGTGCTTTTCCATCATGGGAGTAGGGAAAGCACTCCCACGTGCAATATTCTTCGCTTTATGTTCCCGTATAAAGTGAAGGAAAAGGGAGAAATCATCATTAATTTATGCCTGCAAGGGAAATTTTGTTGTAACTTTCTACATCATTTCATTTTCCCTTGAGGAGCCCTAACCGGCAATTCACAGTAAAGTTTCATGTTTTCCACAAGCTATGCAATACTTTTTCAACTTGGGCGATTGTTTGCTGTTTGTACACACACCAAGGTAAAGTCATGCCTGAAAGGTGCATAACACTTTTAATGTAATCATAAAGCAAGGGCTATGAAATGAATGCAGACATGTAGCATGATGATTATATTTTACTGATACATTTTATATGCATGCTTAATATTTTAGGAGAGTAAATTTAACGAAATCGGCCTGACTAGGAAGGATTGTGAAAGTAAAAGCTTTGCAATGTCAAGTTATAACAGCGATGGAAAGTAAAATCTAAGCAAATAATTGAAGCTACAGACGGAGTTAAGTAGACTGTTGGGTAGCGCGAAAGGCTGTAAGCAGCTGTTGACTTACTCCAAACTGCGCTTTCTTTTTTTCACTCTCCTTCTGCTTACATCACAAACTTGTCCTAATTTCATTTTACTTACTTTACTTATCTAATACGGAGAAATGTAATTGGAAAGGAGATGGGAGGAAGATAAAAGGTGAAAGCGTTTAGGACTCTTTGAGTAGTTGCGAGAGCGAGCTTGAAAGTGAGAGAGGTTTCGAGAGCGTTAGAGAGGCTAAGGAGAAAGCGAGCAGAAAGAAGTGGAGGGGAAATACAAACACTAAAAACTAAAATAAATACTGCCGTACTTCGCCGTCTGCATAGCCTGCAATATTATTCAGAAAATACGCCTTACCAAAAATACTAATAAAGTTTTAAAACTAGCATTCATGTCGGACTCTAATGACCTCTTAGTGCCCCAATATAGTTGTCAGGAGAAATGAACCGGAGTGAATCTTGCACACTTACGAAATCACACATGACATCATGTGTATAAGTCCCATGAGCTTTCTCAAATACACGCGGAAACGAAGCAAAAAACAGGTGGTCGTTCATATTGTACTTTGCCATCTCCAACTTGAGGACGTATGCAAATCTAGGAAGTGCTAACGTCGTTTTCACTTAGGCCGTGTGTGCTCTCTACGGCTACATACTTTTACTTACAGTCAACCCAAACAGACACCAGTACACTCTTTTTGACAAAGAGACTCCATTCTTTCATTTGTTTCATCTATTGAAACAAAGTTGACTTTGGAGTACAATTTAGACCTTTGTACCATACTTTTTTATCCCTTTTCATATTCTAAATTTGTTTTTGTGATATAATAAAAAGGCTCATAATTCTTCTTTAAATTCTCTTCAAAGTGGTATAAAGTTGAGTTGCTTTGAAATTTATGACATAAACAACTAAAAATGATGTCAAGGAGAACTCACAAAATTCCAACAATACAAGCAGAGAGGAAAATATGTAACTTTGCAGCAAATTGGACCAATCGTTCATGTCACTACGGAAATTTGTGACGGAAAGTCTTTGGTGGGCATTCACTGTGAAATTTTGATGCTCAATAACGATTTTGATTGGAATAATCAAAGCTTAGTCTGGTAGGGCTAGTAACAATTTTTGGAGGGAATAAAATGACCACCACCGTTGCACCTCATCATAATATAAACTCATTATTAAGAAACATTTGGAGACAGTCAGATTTCTAAAAAATGCAAACCAATCCAAATCCACATGAGTTTGAACACACACATTCCTTTCATTCATAAAAGTTAGGAATGAAGAGGAATTGTACAAATTTGACAAAGAACAACCTGATTTTGTTTAAACTATACAACAACGTCAGAATCAAATTCTTTCATAATAATCATGAGTTCGTATCACAAGCAGTTATCTTGTAGTTTTTTTAGTAAAAAAAAAGATGAGAGGGGCTTTGAGTAATGAAAGGGAAAAGTAGCATTTTTGTTGTTTGTGAGACATCATCTGATATCTGTGATGCAAGTGGGTAAGCTACAACAATTTTTTAACAAATAAACAAACACGACTCACAACTACTTCATGGCATGTTGTCCTTAAGAGTAATCTTTTGTATTAATCTAACACACCGTGAAAATATTTTATTGTGAAGGGTCGAGGCTTTTAGAATCTTCTAGACAAATTCCCAAACTCTTTACTGGGTCTTTATAAATTCACCATCATAAATACAATAATCACTAAGGGGCTTAGAAAAATCAAAATAGAGATTTGTTACAAAAAGGGTTTTCGTAAATATTTAAAGTCACTTCATTGTTCATTGTGGCATAGAGGGGTATTAATTTATATCGTCATGACTTCACCGGCTTTTATGTTTAAAAGATAGAAATATTCCGTGTTATGGTTGATATTTTTAAGCCAAAAAGCCATGCCAACATTTCAATGAAATGAAATAAAAATGCATCACTAACTGGACACTGGTCTTCTAAATATAATCAATAGTTAACGCACAAGTGTATATTTCAAAGAAAATTACTAACTGAGCAAATTTGTACACTGCAAAGCAATGTGAGTGAACTGCGATGGACGATAAATGGGGACAGTTCTGACTCAACACACCAGTGGAGCAATTTCTTTCATTTGCATATTATATTTCATTAGTGGCGTGAATACTGAAGACATGAGAATACTCGAGATAGTGACAAGTACGTTGTCAAATTTGTTTAGGTATTTAATAGTTGCTAAGGAAGGACTGTACAAAGTTTTTGACTTTGTATGGGTATAAGAATGCTATTAAAATATCGATGAAGATGGTGATAATAGTGTAATTAAAGCTGGACCAGTTGTCGTGTAAGGAGAAAAATGAACGGAGGCGATAAAGTAAGATTAGTCTCACTCTAGTAATATTTGCAAACTATTTTTTCACACGCACGCAAACTTATACAGCCATTGCTTGCGATAGTTTTTGAGATTTAAAACGTCGTTTTGCCATTAGAATGTCACATTCATAACGTTTATCTTCCACTCTTCCACCAACCACCAATCCACTTTATTATTATGACTCTTGAGTTGGCTTTCGCTCTGACTTGATTCATCCCCAACTACAGAGCAGAGTTATGATTATGACGACTAGTTTGGGACAAAAAGGGAAAATCTGTCGAGTGTCAAGTACACATTGCCACATCATAAAACAATAGGAATGAAATCCCTGGGAGGAATCACTCTCATCATCACCAGACCACTGAGGAAAAGAAAGACTCGCATAATAATGACAAGAGACGATGAGTGTGACGATATCAGCGACATTACAACCAGCTCTATAACAATGGTTAAAGGTATTTTCAGTAGCAAACCAAGTCAGTCTGTCATCATCAACATTATCGCCTTCCAAACATGATGCTTTCTGAACCACGTTCGTAAGCCAAGAATGGGCGAACCGTGCTTTATTTTGCTAAGAGTTATCAAATATACATCGTCCACAGTCATAATAAAGACAAGTATTTATCTTGTTCATCAGTACCTCGGTGCATAGATATAGTAGTATTAAATAAATATAATATGATGACGATAATGTAAAATTATCGTTGTCATCATCATCTTCATCATGATATTGTGTATTCTTCCTGTCGTTTTTCTTTCATAACTCGCTTCATGCAAGATGTCATTTATGTTCCTCAGATAGTCTCGAGAAAGGAACTCTTTTTGAGTCAAATCCGGAAAGTATGGTGGAGAAGAGCTGGTATTTATTAGACATGGAAAATATGAAGGGGAGAAAAGAAACAGCCGAGTCCTCGTCATTACCATCGTTCGCGTCGTCACATCTTTTCTTCATTCTTCCCTTTTGCTGTTTCCCAGTCTTTTCCTTGCATTCTACTTATTCTTCGCCATAATCGTTTTTCGTGATATAATACTATCAAACTAGGTTTGTTTTTAAATGCACTTCACCAAATTACTAAGATTTTGCCTTTTCTTTCATACAATCTTGAGAGCATGTTTACCATCCACGATCAAACTTGGCTTCAGACTTATTCCTCCTACGTCTTGTGTACACGATTTTCTTCATTATAGCCATTATCTGTACAGTTATTATTAATCTGCACCACATCAACTCACTCACTCCCTCACGCACGTCCTAAAAAGTGTCTACTTCTGCTGCTGGCTTATGCCATTACTGACATCACTGACTGGCTTTGAAAGTGAGTGTGTGAATAAGTTTAAGTTTGCTTGCTAAGACGAGGAGCATCTTTCGCCTCACAACAGATTTGTCAAGAATACCAATTTACTGTATTTGCCAGGGCGTTATGTCGTCATTGTGTTGGGTTGGATGGGAAAATATAATTTGTATGTTCGGTCGTACTTCCTTTTCATTTCCTCCTTCCTTCTTTCTCATGCGTCAAATCGTAAAGGTTACATTTGACTAGGCTCTGCTGATCTGGGCTACGGATGGAAATGAAGAGAGTTGTTGTGTTGTGTAGTTTTGATACGAATAAAAAATTGTTTCGCTTATTGCAGTGGAATACGTGCTACAATATTGCTTTTGCTACCACCCACTTACTCTAAAAGATACTTTTTCTTTCTGTGCTACAACAACTTTTTTGTCGAAAAAATACCACTTTCCTTCTTCCAAGTTTCTTTATTATACTTTTCTCGTCTTAACAAAAGCAGGCTGATGGGGCCAAGCAAACATGTCAAAATAACTTCTTTTTACCGGAAAGGTTCTTAAGTGGAACGAAGTTAAATACTTTCGTGTCTCTGTGTGTGTGGGAAAGAAAGATACTACCACTGTGCTACTCCTAAGCCCCAGTTCAGCCTTAGTTACTTCCAAAAAACGAAGTTGGTCACTTCAAGTTTCATCAAGCGTTATTAACCTTATAAGCTCATCATCGCATGGAATCACAGAATTAAATGCTTTGAGCCTCTTTCTAAAGATTCCAGTGTTCTGTCTCATCCACTAAATTAATGTTCACGCGCTTTGAACTAACTAGCTTTTAAAAAAGAGATGGGAATCTTTTCTGATGAACTGCTCCTGACGAATTTCGTTCCTGCTCATGAAAAATACTTTTTTACTCTACCTCCCTAAGCATTCAATTACGTTAATCGAAGTGGTATAATATTATCCTTGTTTGTGATGATCGTTGTTGTTTAAGCTTAAATTCCAGTAGCTCAATGTAAATATACGCAGCTGAATTCACAACTGCACTCCTTCTCTGGTGCCTATGTCAAGGTCGCACAGTTGGGCATCAATTGAAGCCATGTTTCATGATTCAAATAGGATGAAACAGAGTATTCGTTTCAGGTCCCGGAGTTTACAGTAGCGTTTCCAACATAACAGGATAAAAATAAAGAAGAAAGAAAGTGAATCTGTAGTAAAGAGAAAATGTTTATAATAGCGTTCACTGAAAAAAACGAGTGAATAATATTTTATTACATTAAAAACTTTTTATTCCACATCTAGGCATAAATACCATGTTTTATCCCACTCGGTGATGCATACTTAAATCTACTAATGCACTCTTTTTACACTGCGCATTGTATGAAAGTATCAGATTTATGATGTTAAATGAAATAGACATGCATACGTAATAAGTCTGCATGAGTCCACGAAAGAGAACGACAAGCTGGATGGAGTACCGCATAACAAAAGCAACACGTTTACAAAAGGCATGAATACAAAAAAAATGTCTTCTTATTTTTATTTTTTGTTCATCTTAACTCATCTTAGTCATCTCATCTCTGCACACACTTGCTTGCATGCAGACACGCACACCATCAGTAAGATATTTTGATGGAGAGGACAAGCATTAGAGAAGATTGAAAATTATTACTACTCACAAGGCAGAAGAGAAAGAAAGAAAGAGACGAGGATGAGACCAGAGGTTTTGCTCATTCTTATTCTTTTTTCCTTCAAGAGGGGCTCGACTCACTAAAAGAGAGTCCAATAACAACAACAATGGGATAACACAGGAATCAGAAGGGTAATATTTCTCCTCTTAGCTCCGGCATGCATCCGTGCAAGCATGAAACATGCTTTTGGACACGGAAAAGAGAAGCATCGCTCTCTTCATTGACTGCCGTATACCCTTTTACTCCATCTTAAAAGGAACTCTGGTTTTCATCTTCATTTAAAAATACCTGAGATGAAACGAATAAAGAAATGAACAAGAAAAACACGCATGATAAAAATGCTGTCGTAGAAAAAGGAATACACTTCAATATTCAAATTAAGTTTAATAATCGTCATTATTCGAGCTGCTTTGCTGAATTATTCCTTTGACTTGCACAACTATTTCTGTCCCTCTGTCCGGACGCAAAAACCAACTGAAGTTCTGAACAAGTAGTGATGATGAATCAAAAATTTCAAATATTGTCACAGTGAGCAAATTTTCAACATCCAGTCGCGCTTCAGCAAAATTGATAAGAATAAATAAAAGATGAAAGAGAAATAGATCAGAGAAGAATTGGTTCCTATCTATTGTATAAATACAAATCAAGGTGGTTGTTCATGATTTTTTCACGAGTAAGCAAGCTCACAAGATAAGAATTGCCTCCTTTGATTTCTGTGCCACTCCGTTTTTCATTTTTATAAAAGTGCATAATATAAAAAATTTAAAATGGCAGCGTGCTGCTGCTTGAGGGTTCTTCATGATTTTCAAATACTTTTGCTCTCTACACCCACTTCTTTCTTTAAGAATATATTATTGTAGTTATCATCACTATTCTGGTTGTTAAGGTTGTAGTACACCATTCCAATTGTGTGTATCTTTATTAATAAACAATTGTTTGTTTTTTGACATTATACGCCATCTCATTGCGCACTTGAAATTGAAAAGCTACCAACGAACCAAAGTAGGAGTTGAAATAAGCAAAGAAACGAGACCATGATAGCATGTTAAAAATCTCGCTGATGTGCACCAGTAATATTCCCCAACGATGCAGCAATGCCTGGAGGGATGGATTCCACATCTTCGACCCGTTTCCCAGCAGTTGATAGAAAAAAGAGACCGACACAAGCTCACAGAAAGATGAGAGTGAGACAGACCACACCGTTCTTACCACCATTCACATCATCCACTATTTTCCTATTACCCTTTTCATCAAGCATAAAACGTCCTTTTATATAACAAGTAAATTCATGACTTTCTATTACTGTTTTATCATGCAGAAAACTTAATGAATTTATTGACTTCGCAGTCAGTATTTTTCTATTTTCTTGCCATACAATTTAAAATCAAAGAAGCAAAGAAGGCAAGTTCCTTCATGAACTGATTATACGGGTTTAAGCTTGCTATGAGTTGTGCATTGCCAACCCTTGCCGTCACCGTTGACTGTTCAACGAAGGTATTTTTGGTTAGATGTATGGATTTTCCGACACTTCGCAACAAAACAAAAGAACGGTTGCTGATGATGAGTCTTGTTCTTGTTTATGAAAGTGAGAAAAGCTGGCTGATTGTTTCTTTTAAAAAACCGTTGTAACCTTTGTGTTTGCAACAAAACTGCACATGTAGTTTATATTAGGGTTAACTAATTTGTGGTGTTTCCTATTTGCAAATTCTGTTTCTAGAACTCGTTGCTTGTCGAATGAATGTAAGTACAGCGTGCATGACATGCTAGATAATTATGATTTTGCGCAAGACATAAGAAATTAAATTTTCTTGTTGCCAAACGTTCAAGACAACAGGTTGAAATGATTGCATTAAAGGTTTGGTGATGGGAAAAGTAGTGAGTGAGTAAAGGAAGTGAATCGACGATTCATTCCTTTCCCTACTTGTCTATTATTATGATTTGGTTAGTTGAAGCACATAAACTTGTCCTTGCCCGAATGATTGCATATTACCACAGCAAACAACGAGAAAGATGGATGATACACCAAAAGGAAGACGTTTGAAACTCAGCAGTATACCAATGCTATTTCAGATTTCGTGCTGTGCAAATGACCCTCCTGTGAATGAGCTCACTCATTGTCAGGTAATTATGCATGCATGCATGCAAAAAAGTGAACTGAAAAAGAGACACGAAGCTATGTGGTACTTTCTTTTCATTTACAGCCGAACATTCAGACATTTTTGCGTGCCAAAAAAGATCGAGTAGATATGAATTCAGGTTTCACAAGTGTGATGTCATACCAGATGTTATTTAACCCTTAACAATGAAAATTATTGAAAAAGTGACATGCCACGAATGATACGAGAAGGAAGACTGACAATAAACTTTAACATTATACGCACCGCGTTTTCGTTGTAGGACGTATGCGTTTCAATCATCGTACTTTACAATCACCAGCCTCCACCTTCCATGTGTGGCTGATCACAGGACGAAAAATATTAATTAAAAAGAATTGTTTTCGTAATGATGATGATGATGCATCAAAAGCCATTCTTATAAAATTTGAATAATTACATAGTTGTAGAGAATTGCTTAAATTTAAATAACAAAACAGAGGAACAAGAGTAAAAATCGGAAAAGTAAAAAAAGGCTGAATAATGTATGACCATTGATTGCAAATTGCAATCCTCTTTCATCATCCAGAGAGTGAAATGACGTGCATGAGCTTACAAAATTCGAAATGGCAGGTATTTTGGTGATCGCAAACAAGAAGAAGCGGAACGATTTAAAAAACCAACAAGTGTTTTCGAAGAAATCAGAGAATGGTAAAGACGCTCTAACAAGGTTTTCATCCTATTCGAACGTGCATGTCGGCATGAAAAAGTTTGTGACTAAATTATGTGGGTATTTTTATTTCCTGATGCTCACAGATGGACACTGCGGTATAACTAAATGTAATAATGGTGCTTGGTTTTTGGTATCGTATTATTTCTCGTCTTTCTAGTTTAAAAATAGATTTTTTATTCCCAGCTTTACACGATATTCTTCTTTACCAGAATAAAATCTTAACAATGCGGCGAAAAATGAAAGATTTTTGAGGAACGACTCAGCTGGATAGAAAATAAAGTAAACCTTTGTCAAGAAGAATGCCAGCCCAGGTAAAGGCAAGCAAGGAGGACAAAGGTAGCAAGAAGCAATATAAAACACATTATTGCTGAACAGGAATAATATGGAATAATATACAACTCATAAATACGTATTATATGAACAGAGAGATGATAAGCAGTACTTTTGATAGAAGCAAGTGAAATTGTTGAGAATAAATGGGAGACCTACCAATGGGTTTTCTAACTAACAACGTATGAGGCATTATTATCTAGCCACTAATTCAGACTCACTTGGTCGGTGGTTCATCATGTAGGGTCTTCCATTTTTTTCTCTTTCTCTCTCTCTCGCACCAGTCTGTTTAGGCCATACACTCGAGTCAGTTTGTTAACTACAGGCAACAAACAAACAACGCACTGCGTTTACACTTTTCACATTGTAGAGGAAAAAGGTAAGAAAAGGAGAGAATGAAGCGGAGCAAGAAGTAGCAGGAGTCATGTAAAAAGCTAAGCGAACAAGTGAAATGAGTGTTGCATCCAACAAGAAGCTTTTTTATCCTGCTAACATACCATTAGAAAAAGTGTGCATAAGTTAGGCTCTTACGGCTGCGGCTGTTCGTGCACCATAATAATAATTGCTTGAAGCAAAAGCAAATCTAGCAAAAAGAAGAAGAAGAAGAGGCAAGTTAGCTGGTAATAACATTTAAGGAGGCAGCTAATCTTTTCAGATAGGCCGAGCTATTTTACCCTGTACATGTTTAACATGTTTCCATAACGATTCGTCGACCACGTAAAAATATATATGCTAAGAAAACGATCGTCATCGCAATATGTATTTATGCTTGTTTAGCGTCATTATTGTATAAAAAAGTGGAAGGAAAAGACGGAGCTTTCGGTGGAGTTGGTGATACCTGCACGGTAACTAAGTTTACCTCAGCTTTCCCATTCTTCGTCTTTTCTTGAATATAGCTAAGCAAACTGAAGACACTCATAATAGGGCTATGTCATTAAAAAACGAATCATGATGATGATAATGCTGACTGCAGTTATAAAATGTGGAACCAACTTGGGAACACAGAAGTTCAATCGCGCACACGGTGCACACAACATCAACATATCGTAGAATTCTTTGATGGAAAGAAGTTGATACAATGTAGGATGAAATCCAGCAAGAAATGAGCAGGTAAGAAGACTGACTGCTCCACCAAAATGGTAAATTGCATGTCGTCGAGTTATAGGCATATGCATATAGCCGGGGAGCAGTGAGTGAGTGTAATAATGATTGAGTGAGAGAGAGGACGATGTTCCGTCCTGATCCTGTGATGTTGTTCTTGATGTTGATGATACAAGAAAAGATAGGTAAAAACACCTGTGTTAAACTAGCTCATACGATCAACTCCTCAAATAAGTAAATGACACACAGCTAACGCGCAGGCAAAAAACAATTTTATATTCTTTTATAATAATGATGTGCGATGACGATGACTGCCAAGTTAGCTGGTAGGTAGGTGGAGATTAACGCACATCACCATTCTCATGAACATGCATAAAACGAGGCAGTACATATTAGTATTTAATGCAGTTTTGAGTTGATGTAACAAAATGGTTTTGTGTCGAACGCTCGTCATCATCACTTCACCATCCTCGTCGTAAAAAAAAGAAAGGAAAAGGACTGAACTGAAGAAGACTGAAAAAGTTGATGATACACTTTTAAGAAAAATGCGCACCCCTTTTGTTAGAAACGCTCTTTTCGTAACGTGTGAAATAAAAATAAGAAAAAATTGATTCTTCGTGAACATTCATTTGCTCTCCTTTCTGTACTCGCTAAGTATAAGACTGTTTTTGCCGTGTACTTAATATTATAACAAACAAAAATGTTTATGTAAACGACGACCACAATGATTCTTCCCAAAGAAATAATGATTGTTCATAATGCCTAAGAGCAAATATTTGGTATTTAGCAACCCTCGTACATTATTATGGATTCATCCTTAATGTTCCGTTTTTTATAGTAATATTAATGACATGGAGATATGATTGAAAAATACTTGCTTCATTTTCATATTATTATAATTGCGCTACCGGCTTCGCTCAATGAATGTTTCAGGTTGGACAGGTGTTTTTCCAAAATTTCTTCCTCGGTTTATTTATCACATTAGGCTCTCTTCTACTTAAAAAGGTTGAAATATCACTCCACTCCAGAAGTTGCTCCTAATACTTAATATCACTGTAAAAACGTCTGCAAAAATTCTGCAGACGATTGTCCACTATTCATAAAAACATGTAACATTGTAACCATGAGAGTTGCCATAATTTTAAATTGTTGTAAGAAGTCTTGATAATTCAAAAAAAACAATCGTTTAAGAGAGAGTTGGTGTAATGATAATGTTTGCTTAAATTGGGAGGAGAGGAATTTTAAAAAGTTGATTTTGATAATAGAAACAAGATACAGGATACGACGTAGGAATATGTGATATACGAGTGCAAAAAATTGCTTTACATGATAAAATAGGATATGTTATTCCGAGTAATGTAATAAGGATTTAATTTTATGCTCCGTGTCTGTTGAGTGAAATTTTATTGGTAGGTATCCACACATTAGCATAAAATTATCAATTTTCTCTCTCATAATTAATGTCCTTGAGTATCTGATACTCAAAAATCTCATTTGTTTGAATAATAACTCGTGCAAAGAGCAAAGTTGGATGTTCACAGTGATGCAAACTACTCTTTAGTTTGCACATCTGTAAGTTAAACAACATTTCGTCCTTTCTTTTGACGAATATTGAAACAGTCAAATAAAGGAAAATTAAAAATAAACGATTTTCCTAATAAAACACTAATGACCAAGTTGTTTGGGAAAAGGTTGTTGTTATAGGAAAGTTTAAAAAGTCTTGTTTTAAAATGCAATCAATACCATTTAGTGAGTGGGCCGTGGGCATCTAATTCAGAGAGGAGGGTAGGACAGAAACTTTAATATTCGTTCATTCTAATTATCTATTTGCTGTTTATTTTGGTGGTTCAAGATTACCACCGTCAACATATTTTTATAGCTGTTATTTATGTTCCCCTCACACTGTGTAGTGGTCACGGTGCGTCATTCGCCAGATTTTTGATACCCCGTCTCTGACTCATCATACAATGTTAGCCTAGCATGGGAAATTACTTTCAATTTGCATTTTATTTGCAAATCATATTCAGCAATTCTCTCACAAATTCGCGTGGGAAACGCACTTAATTAAAGCTTAATGAAAGTTTTGAACAGAGTTCGTTAACAAAAACTGAACACGTTCTTTTAGAATGTCTGCAACTGTCAAGACATGTCATAGCATCAATGTCACATTTAGTGTGATGTCAAATGAATGCGATGATAACTAGGGTGTAATGTAGTGGAATGACCAAAGGAGAAGGTGAGAAAGAGACTGAGACGGGATCACTTGTTACTGTTAGCGCACCACAATTTCGTGGTTTGTATGCTCACAGTTACAATCATTGTGTGCGAGACTCTAATGAGAAATAACTATTAACTTTGTATCAACGACCTGTTTACCAACACATAACACCAGAAAGAAACACGTTCATCCAAACCGCATCCAAGCCAGTAGAAAGAGAAACGAGAACGGATCGGCTCACAAGTGAATTTGTGTATTCTTCAAATCACCGCAAGAAACACGGAGAGAGGAAAAAAGTTTTTCATGAAAACAATTGGCATTATTAACAAGCACGTATGTATTCCCCAAAACTGAGAAATGCCAACTTGTCTTATAATCTTTAATCTGTTGTCAGGATTTTTCTTTTTTGGATCATCATGCATCGTTATTAGAAAGGGAAAAATAATTTCTGAGGGATGTACATGGTGAAGGGAGGATGCAAAAGGAAGAAAAGGATGGACGTTTGGTGGTGTGGCTATGATACTTTACCCTTATCCTCATTAAAATTGCACTAATCCATCAAAAGAACTTGGAAGGGACCTTGATTCGTGTAGGTTGCTTTATTATATTAAAAAAGGATTTTTATCAAGGTTCAGGTAGAGTTGCTACCACAACCCTCATTAACCAAGACAACATTAAGAGTTCTTTTGTTGTTGCTCTGCAGTGTTCTTCCTTTTTTCTAGAAAAAGCCATTGCTTTTCAATTTCAAAGTTGGCATTACAATATTTGTACCTTACTCGAAGGAAAATACACACCTTCTCTAACAAGAACTTACGTAAACCTGCTTGGTTTTGGGCTGCGAGCAAAAGCAGCTGAAAACCTACCCACCACATTGTTTACGAACTTGAAGTCACCATTCTCAGTTGGAAGTCTAATTCGAATGAAAGATGGATGGAAAATGTCTTCCAATTTTTCTTTGTTAAAACCGCCTAGTTAGAAGTTTATAATATTTGAGGAATGTATATTAAAGCCTGTGTGTCTTATCAATTCATCTGTTATGGTTCGTGTGGTACTTGTGGGAGACAGATATTTCGGATATATGCCATCAACAGTGTATAAAACGACTTGCCATCATTTATAACTTCTTCTCGGTTCGTTGGATATAATCTTATAAATCCTATAATCTCCTTCAGGCCCTCGCTTACACGCATACCACTAACTAATGTATGTACACACGTAGTCTATATTCTCCGGCCAAGTCAAAACGTGCGTACACTTTATTTATGTGCCACAATAATAAAAATAGAAGTGTACGGATTATTATTACGACGCAACAGCACAATGAAGGCAATGCTTAGCGCATATTGGGAAATGCTGTTGAACCCGTCTCGTCTCCATGTGCATTCCATAACTGCTCAAATTAGATCTGTAGTATTATTACAAAATTCAATTTCCCGTCTCTCTCTCATCAACTTTACTGAAAAAATTACTGTTTGAACGGGGAAGCAGAATGTTCAGCCCACTTTTCAGATAAGACCTGTACCACTATTATCTTCGTAGCAGTATGCACACAACTAATCTGTAAACTCTGAACAACTCTGTGCAGTTGGGCTCAAATACTTCCAGTGAGGGAGAGAATGAAATCGAAAAAGGGTACCTTTTTTTCACTCACGCGTTTTTTGTAAGGAAGTAGAAACCATTAAAGTGGGTAGTGAAGTGGTTATGATGGCACAGAGCACAGAGCGCACTGCAACAATTGATTCTCGAATGGTAATTTTTCTAGTCTGATTGACGGTTACTGAAAATACCATCGAACAACAGTCAATTAGCAAGATTAATAGTAATTTTCTGGTAGTCGTGGAGGTTCTGCTCATTGCTCTGCTCAGTTGGTGACATATGGTTTCCATTTGAGTTGTTAGCAAGTGGCAGGAGTGGAGTGCTTGTTTATTATTTTCTACCCAGTGTGTGCACAACGCTCACTCAAGCAAGTCCCGTTTCTTTGTAAGTTCCTTTCGTGGTGTTCTTTTGGCAAATTGATCTGCACGTTGGATTTGTTCCAGTGAGTTCTTTCTCTAGTGGCCAGAATATTGGAGCGGTTATACAGTTGCCATCAAAGAATCCCTTGAAACTCTTAAGAATAAAAAATATCAATTGATAATTATAAAGTATCGTTATTGTCATCGCACAAAGTAAATAAACTGCGCCTGTGCTTTTGGAAAGAAAGATTTTTCTGGTTTTCATGTTTTACGTAGCTTTTCCTGACTGTAAGTATTCAGTCAAACAACCAAATGTTCACCGATCTCGTATAATAGTTTGGCTTCACCGGAGGCCAATGACAATACCTTTCTTGGTGAAAGTTTAGTTTGGTCTGTGACATTTCCATGTGCATGCATTTGTGTTGTCGGCTCAATGCTTACTCGTTGTGAATATTATATAGGCACTGTATCATCATCATTATCTTTCTGCAACTAATCAATATGAAATTGTTAACTTAGAGAATAGAAAATAATTACAGGTGAAGCTGGCCTAATTTCTGTTGCCTTTCGCTCTCATGTATTCAGTCGAGTTTCATTTTACTTCCTTCAGACACGAGATAATTACCAACATCCACAGTTTTATTTCCGTGTCAACTTCAATTGATATTTTGTTTTACTTCATGGAGTAGTCTAGTCTACCTTGTGGTGCCTGCTCAGCTTACTTAATTTGTGTGAGTGTTCTTCGGAGAATTTAAGCCGTGAAAGTGACAGGAGCATGGGGAAATAAGTACAAGGTAATGGTGACAGGTAAAGTTTGTGAAAGTAAAAATAGTGTGCAATGTGATCTAGTGATCGGGGCGGAAAGTTTTTCATTTCCCAACCACAATGTAACTGCATCCGACAGGTTTTAAATTAATACTCGGAATTCGGATGATGCAACGAGCATTTCAAGGATGCAGATGAAATTTAACAAGGAGCAAAATCACGCTGGTAATTTTATAGGTTACGTTACAGACCTACAACTTAATGACATTCATCACTGAAAATAAGAGACGATGTACACTGATTGTGTGAGCTACTTATAATCCATTGATTATTCTTTCCCTTGCTTTCTAAAAAGTAGATGTCTGTTCCACACTTGAGCAGCTTGTATGCAAGCTGGGGCATTTATTATGCAATCATCTTCCGAGTCTCAAGTCAGATTAATCGGTTTCATTCACCAACTGCGTTCTCCAACCACTTTGACTTCGTGCTTTCTCATACTGTTCTTCGAAAAACGAAATGCTGAAATGCTAATGAAGGTTGTTGTTGTAAGAATTATGAATTATTTCAAAGCTGCGCTCTGGTGAAATTTTCAATTCATCAAAGTGAATCCCAGACATTTCACAATTACAAATTTTTCCTCAAGTGATCCTGAGAAATCAGATTCGTAATGAATCCAAATTTTCCTCGAAATCTTCCCCCTTCATTTCACCCCTCCACTCATTTAGTGGATGTTGCACAAATGCATTAAGGTTGTACAAAAAGTACTTGGTTTGGTTGGAAAAGTAAATATTTTTTGACGATTTTAATATAATCATGGAGAAAATGCAAGTGGTTGCATGGTGACGACGTTTAAGCTTGGTAATTTATTATGATTATGGGAAAGGATGTATTATTCCATCTGCAGTTGTTTGTGGCGGACAGACCCACAGAATGAGGTCTGCCAAATTCTAGATTACACAGTATTTATATACCGTCTAGCGATCAGTTGCTTCATTTCTCTGCTGGGCAATATGCAGATGCTGCATAATGATAATTCAATACTATTTCCTTGCATAATACTATAGTAAATTTTCTCAGACAACCAATTCAAGACGATTTTCCTTTTAAACTAAGCCAGGGAAGCGTCATGCCCGTCTGTGACTGTTTTATTGTTATTTGAGCTACTGTTAATTGCAATATAAATGTTAATACTATGCACAAAAACAGTCGGCCAGCAGGTATTGCAGAGTATCCCCTATTGTAATGGGAAGCTTTTCGAGGAGACGAAAGCGTCTCCATGAAACAATGAATATGTATTATGTTTTTCCATTACTTCTCATGCTTTGTTCCAAAGTTCTCGTAATGAAACACTAGACACAAAAACAAAACACTAGTCGACCAGTGCGTAAAAGAGTTACATACATATTAAATGATTAGTTAATTTTTGGTGTCTTCAAGCAACATCTTTATTGTGACTGTCTGCAGAATTGCAGATACGTCTACAGTGTGTTTCGCAGCGATTTTAATTATATTAGTATTCGACCTAAAGATAACAAAAGTGAAAGCTATAAATTTACTTTCATATACGTTTGCGTATAACTTGGTACGGGCAATTTGAATTTAGGAATTAGGACCAGAGTATTTTCACATGAGTACACGTTCTTTCCATTTGTATTTATTTATGCATGTACATTTATTTCGTTAGCAGTTAGTTAAGATACCCTCTCCAAAGACACATGCACATGCAACAAAATAGGGTTTACATTTTATTTATGCAAACTAACATTAAGTGTTTTTATATGATGGCTTTTGTTAAAAAATAGTGCAGGATAAAAGTCTTGTATGGGTATGGCGTGGCGTAAGTAACCTAACCCTCACCCTATTTCTTTCATTCCCTTCTTTGACACACACGCCATCTCAAATATACAGAGAAATAAGAGCGTTGCTTGTAGCGTAGCCTTTTCAATGGACTAAAAAACTGTACACATAGGATATACTTATTTTTGTAATATTTTTAATGGAACATGTGCATTTCGCTGTAATACGTAGAGTGAGACCGAGAGTGGAATTGAAAAGGTTGTTAGATGTTGTTTTAAAAAACATACAAGAATGGTTCATTGAAAAGATGTTTGAATAAGCTGTTGTTTGTAGGAAGCTTGTTTGTTGAAGTAGTTGTTGCCTTTCTGTGTCTCTCCTCAGTTGGTAGTAGCTGGTACTAAGCTGGTAGTAAAATATGCATCTCATTTTATTGTAACGATTACGTTTTACATGTATACATCATATTACACTTGTATCTATTTTTCTTCAATTTTCATTACACCCTGCAAACATGCCTTGTCTTCTCTGGTTTTCTGTTCACAAGTTTTGAATGAGTGAAATGCAGAAAGACCGAACCAGGTTCCACTAAAAACTTTATCACAAGTATAGTGGATTGAGAGCGAAGCTTGTGTGATATTATTAAGTAGTAAAATATCTCTTGTGATGTGTGCCTATTGCTTAAATTCAACTGTCATCAGATGAAGAAGGGAAGAGTGGAACAAAAGTTTTCAGTAATTGCACCATCTGAAATGCCGTACAAGTGATTCGAGCAAAACGGTTTGGCAGATGAAGATTAGAAGAGAGGGAATTTTTATATCGTGTTGAATTCTAATAACTACTAAAATGTATGTAATGAATGATGTTTCGTTTGATGTCGATCTGAAATGGAACAACTGTCTGGCTGCTCGCAGAAGAGCTACGCGAAGACACAATAAAAAGGGAGAAAAGGGTTGCTGGCAAGAGACATTAAGTTAGATTGATAAAAAAGATAATATGTATCGGCGCATTTGTAAATGGAAAAGTACACAAAAATGGAGAAACAGTTTCATCATTTTTATTACTCAGATGAGAGAAAGGAGAAAAGGGAACTGTTCTATTATCGAGTTAATGTGTGTTTCACCTTTTCACAGAAGTTATTGGACTGGAACAATTGCATTGCATTGCACTCACTCTCATCGTTGGAGCAGCAGTGATGCAGTGTAAATGAGTGACTGATGGGAGAGAATAAAAACATATCACAATGCTATCAAAAACTGCTCTTTATTCTGAAAAGATTTTTCCGGGTGCGTACACTGAAAAGTTTAAAGTAAATAAGTGTACTCACAATATAACACATTTCAAAACTTTATACAATTTTTAAAAGGACTTTTGGGTATTTTCGGTTTCTAGTTACATTGTTAGTAGGAATAACTTCTTCATAAACATTTCATTTGCAGTACAAAAATCTATTTCGCGCAATCACTTTTTGTTAAATCCAGCTGTGAAATTACTTGTTTGTTTGTCGACGCTCTCTTTTCCACAATTTTATCTATATAAGTATGATTATAATTTGGTAACTTAAAAGAGTTATTGCGACTTGGTTCCTAATTTCGAACCTACCATGTGCTCGAGTAAAGTAAGGCATATATGAATATGGAAATAAAAATATAACTACTCTTACCATCCTGATGTGATACTGCTGCCGCCGTTTTGAGCGGAAATTGCAACAGAAACTTACTTGTTTGAAAGGATGAAACTAAACTCCGACATAACCATAATCACTGTGCATTACGTACCATTAAAAAGGAAAGCATTGAGTTTTTGGGAAGAAGCCCGAAAATGACTTTTACTTTGTTATTTTAATAATGTATTCGAATCGGGTTCATGTTTGTAAAAATGTTTGTTGTAAAAGTGCATTGTGCAGAAGACAACGCAACGCACTACACTATTTTTATATTCATAAGAGAAGCATACGAACGTTGCTCAAGGGAGTCACCAATTCATTCAGTTCCGGTTAAAAATATTGTTGCTCCATGAAACCGTTAGTCTTTGTTCCTCGTTTCCAGTGTTCATCGTGCTCTCTTTATTTTTTGGAGCAGAACCGGAAAAATATTCTCCGTGCTCCCCTTGATAAAACTTGTACCTCAAATGCCTCAAATAGATTTTCACTTGATTTTATTCCTCTCGCATTCTGCTGGAACCCGTCTGTTAGTCTAATGTCCCTATTTACAAAAAAAACTGCGTTTACGTAAAGTAATGGAAAGAATATTTTTGAAAACTGCACAAGAGAGTAGACGATCATATTTTTCCAAGCTGTTGCGCCAGTCTGCAAAAGCACATTCTTCTAAAATATAATCTAATTAAGAATTGAAAACCCACTTTTAAAAAGTGTAAAGACGAATGCATTCCTGGAAACTTTGTAAACATTAGACATTTTATGAAGCTGAATTGTGTACCTCTGGTTTAGCTACTAGAGAAGACGAGAGCCGGAAAAGGGGGCTGCTTGATGAAATGTGATATGGAAAAAGAGGGCTGTAAAGGAAACAATTTTTTATTACTTTATCTTGCGGTTTGCTTCCATGACTCTGGGACCATTTTCTCTCATCTTCGTGGTACTCTCCGTGCTTCAATTCACCGTTTCATTTAGAGTTGAGATTCAACTCAAGAAATGTAAAACTGACTCAACTGAACACAACCAGCAAAATTTAAATCTATCTTCCCTACATGTCACGCATTTCGGTATTAAATCCGCTCTTCCAGTTTCCCATAACATTTTACATTTTCATTACTTGGTAGTGCAACCTTTCCATATTAAATGTTTCACTTGTACGATATTTCTTCTATTACACTCCACAGTCGTCCCTGACACTCATTCTCGGCAACCAACAGTTCATACCTCAATGCATGCGTATTTTTCTACTCTTTCCAGAGACGAAAGCAATATCTTAGAGCAAAAGGACGGAATAACGCTCATGAAATGTCGCTCGACATTTCGCTCATGAAAGATTTATATTTTTCAAGCATATAGTTTTTTTCATAAATTCTTTAATTCTAATTGCTTGTACTTGTAGTGGCGCGTGAAGTAATTTTAATTAGAATTTTAATCAGACACTCAATTTCCTTTTCTAGAAAAGTCAAAACGTTGAACTAGATGAATAAATAATAGAAACGACGCTGCGTATTAGTATCTAAGTTATTTGGTACATCCTCTAGTAACATAAGTGAAAATGTAATTTTTATAGTATCGCAACCGTCGCGTTGGTTTAGTATGGATTTTGCATTCTCAATTTACTGCTTTCTGCTTTTTGACAATTTCGCGACAATATTATCTAACATAGTAAAGTAGCTTTCACCTGTTTCCTTAATTTGTTTGCTAAATGTTGATTTTTTTTGATTGACTGTTTTTGGGAATGATTAAACTGTAGCATTTCTAAAGGGGTATTAAATGAAAGACAAAGTGAAGTCGAATGACAAAAGAATGCTCAAACATATTTTGGGTTTTGCAAAGCATTGGAAATATGAGATGAGTTGTCAATCCTAAACACTGAGTGACACTCCTACAGATTTTCACAATATTTTTATTTTAGGATTGCAATTATAAAAGCAGAGGGTCTATGTAAATACTAAAGCAGAATGAGAAGCCGATTTTGTCTCTAGATGAAACATTTCAATGGGACTCATTCAGTTGTGGTGAAGTACTAGAAAGATTGCTGTGTATTATCGTTTGGGTGGCGCGTGCATGTTTAATGATGTGGCATATGCGTATCTTGATGAGTAATGGGTTGTCATGTCATGTTTGAAATTTTGATGTTTTCCAGATTTGATCAACAGAACTGAGGGAACAGACTGCTCGTCGTTCCGTCATTGATGACAACAATGACAGCAGCTGACGCTATTTCCCATTTCACCTCACAAGCGACCTTTACTTTGAACATCCTGCTTGGATTGCTAATTGGGCTAAGAAGTTATGGTTCGGCGTCATCAGGTCCGCTGGGCTCATCATTTGGGCTGGGACCAGGCTCGGATTTAGGGTTGTCCGGAACAGCGACCGTCTCCCGCTTCATCAGCATCAATGAAACATTTGTGCTGAAGCATTTGGCGGTGGATCCGATTGGTGGTCGCGTGTATGTCGGTGCTGTCAACAGACTGTATGAACTGGACTCAAATCTCCGTCTGATTGCGACCGTCCCAACAGGTCCTAAATATGACAATCCGAATTGTCACGCCAGAGGCTGTGGCTCCGACTCGGACAGCAACAAAGTACTGACCAACAATGTAAACAAAGTGCTCCTCGTGGACACCAGTTCACGGACTCTAATCAGTTGTGGCTCTGTTGCTCAAGGAGCTTGTCATAAGTATAATCTGACGAACATCACACTCCTGCCTGAGTTCGCTCCGCATGCAGTGGCAGCAAATGATGAGAACTCGTCTACGTTCGCTTTCATTGGACCAGCCAAGTATAACATGTGGGCCGTTTCCAATGTGCTCTACGTTGGAACCACTTTCACGAACAATGGTGACTACCGTCATGATGTGCCAGCAATCTCCAGTCGTAATCTCTACAACTTTGAATACGCCGAATATTCGTTCGCTAAGCAATCAATGCTCCGTATTGACGTGAAATACAGAGATCACTTCCTTGTCAAATATGTGTACGGCTTTAATGCCAGTGACTACGCCTACTTTGTGATAGTTCAGAAGCAAAGTTACTTGCATGGATTTGAGGAGCAGGGCTACGTGTCACGATTAGCTCGAACATGTATCACCGACGCTAATTATGACAGCTACACAGAAGTTACACTTCAATGTACTGGAAATGGCAATGTCAATTATAATTTAGTACAAGATGCCAAGATAATTCCGGCCAGAGAGGATCTTGCGAAAAGTTTGGGCATTGCCAAGGGGGATCTAGTGCTCGTTGGGGTTTTCGCACAAAGTAAAGGGATCACTAATGATCCACAGCCAGAGTCTGCAATCTGCATGTATTCACTTAGGGATATCGAGGCAAAGTTTACCGAAAACATTCACATGTGCTTCAATGGCAGTGTGGAAAATAGAAATATGGACTACATCTCTGGACCCATCCTCGATGGAAAATGCTACGAACCTGGAGTAAGTGGAAACTTTTTCTTTCTCCTATGTCTATTTACCTTTCTTCCCGACTCATCTAGGCACACACCGCATCTCTCACTCCCACTTGCACAGCACATAGCCATGGCTCATCAATTATATCCCTCCCGAATCCACTTATTTGTTGAACAAACTAAACCGGAGTCGTTGGTGATGAGGTGTCATGTTCAACCTCTTCATTCGACATTGGAATTCCTCGAGATAAAGAATGTTTTCCCAAGCTTTTTATACTTTTTACGAACAAAGTTGAAGAGCAATAAACTGTTAAACAAGTAGCCGAGTGGGGGCAAAGTATGTACTTGAAAAGTCGCCGTATTATGCACATATATAGAAATGGACTGAATTAAAAGCTACAATAAAATACTTGTTTTGTTCTTTTCCATTTGTTCAAGAATACTAACTACCTGCTCATATCCACAGATAACACTACTTCGCCAGATAATTCTTTCCTAGAATAGATGTATTCCTTTTTAATTAAATTATACGATTAGCCTGACTTTAGCTACCGGGAGAAGTTTTATATTTTAGTTCGTTTTACTCTCCCTCTCAAATTTCAAGACACTGCCACAAAATCCCGGAGCACATTATTGATTTTTTTACGTTTCCAGGTTGGCAGGTTAAAAGCTGGCTAGTTAAAGAAAACGTAAATGTAGAAGTAAATTACCTCCCATTCTGAACGTCAGTGGCGCATCATCACCTTTTACGAAAATAATTGATAGTGTAACGAGAAGAGCTAATAGGACAAGATGGAGCGAAAAGAGTTTAAAAGATAAGAAAAAATCTTTCGTTGGACTTTGGAAAAATTCAGTACATTCAGTCTTTTTTTACTATACTTCATTAATATCAGCTACTTGGCGCATTAACACAGGACCAATGATATTCATTGGTAATGGCATTTAATCAAGATTTTCCATGTAAGGAAATACGAAAGTAAAAGAAATGCAAAATGCATACAGTGTCAGAAGTCATTGTAAAAAACTTTGACTCAAGTCATCATTAAAACCTTGCTTCAAATAGAACCGGTGAGAGTGAAACAAAATCTTACATTTGATTATACTTTTTCCCTTTTTGTATCTCCACGTAAAATTTTAATAAACGCTGCCCAAGAATTTGAGACGAGACAAAATTAAATTTTGTTGTGATTTTAATCTAACCTTCGCTATGTTGCTTGAGACTAAATGCCACAATGATAGTATTTCAGTGCCATTGGAGTATTAGGGTGGTGGAAATGAAATGTAAACACGTGTACTCTCCATAATAATCAATTACATTTCACATCCAACTAAACTTTTTGGACAGTTTTTTATATGCTCCTGCTGGTGCATGCTTTCCATCAATAGATATCGGGTATCAAATTATATTTATGCTTTATTTACCACACATCCGAATAAAGATATTGAAGCTGCTTTTTCCATTCAACTACTTCGCATATCATTACGTTACAAAATACTCGTGACACGAAACTGAGCGTTCGCACACGTACACCCAGCAGACACACGAGAAAGGGAAGAGCGAACAAGCTTTCCTTTTATTCACTGGCAACATAATAAAAATAATAAAGTAAAGGCAGAGTGTGACAAGTCCGGAGCCGGAGTGCAATATTATGGTTTTGTGTGTGTGACGGTTCACTTGTCTACCACTGACAATGAATCCAGCGAAAAGAAGAAAGTAGCGTAAATGTCATATGGATGTGAATATATGGGGCAATTCCGTTTTTTAGAAATGTGTTTCCTTCGAAAAAAATACGTATAAAATATTTTTTGATAATATGAAATTGAGAGGGAAGCTCAGACTCGAAACGTGGTGGAAAGCGAAACCCTCGTATTATTATGTAGAGCCAAAAGATGATATATAGGTAAAGAAGTGAAAGAGAGAGAGGATCCAGTAACTGTTAAAAGTTGGTGGTCGCGAACACACACATAGATGATGATGATACAATATAATAGGTAGCTAACCCTAAACAGGGAGACTCGACTAGTTTTTAGTGAGTGAGTGAGTGAGTGAGAGGAAGCAAGTCCGACACACGCACTGGCACACACACATCGAAATACAGCAACCAAAAAGCTATATGCATTCTTGGTAAACGCTCAGGCAACACGGGCGAATGGACACAAACAGCGAAGCGCATCGAGAAGAGGTTACCTCACTCTCAAAGTGTAAGCAAAGGAGATGGAAAGTGGCAGGATATCAAAGAATACATAAAACATAATACCACGTTAAGTTTTGAAGACGACGAAAAGGATGAAGAGGAAAAAAGTAGACGAGTTCTGAGAGAGACTTATCCAATATGATTTTTTCCTGCTTATTGTTGCTTCTTCCCGATTATATGCTTTTTTTCGGTTACACTTTTATGATACTGCACAATTTTCTTCCAGATTGTTTCAGCTTCTTCTTACATCTTTTTGCGTTGCATCCTCTTTTTCTCCATCCTCAACAGCTTTGCATGTTCATGCTTTACAGCACGATATTCTCCCGTACACACTCCATCTCCATAATATCCATGTGGCGGACGAGGAGGTGTGTGCTTTGTTCAACGTTTTTATTTCGATAATAAAAATGCACATTTCGCAGTATTTAAAAGTCTCACCTTGAAGACGATGTGATTATAATAATAACGCGGAGTGAGAAACCCTTGTTTACCTCTTTGAATTCATTTATGAGTTTTATTTTTCAGTTTATGTGTCGTCGCACGCTTTATAGGAATTTTCTTATTTCACCACCGAAATTTATTCTCATCGGGTATCGTATTTGTTTAGAGAGCGGTCTTCAAGTGACAGGCAGTATCACCAAGTGAAAATGTTTGTGTGCGATATTTGTTTCCTTAGTTCGGCTTTGGATTTAATAATAGTGACGGTCGTTAGAAGGATGACTTCTATTCAGACTTTTTTAGAATGTTGGTTGAAAGATGTATGTGAATACTAGATGGTAGATGGTTTCTTGTAGATTGTCACTATTGTGAGTCGCGGTCTCCCTCTTTCCCACTGACTCACCATGCAATATTCCCCCTTACCTCATTGTACATCGTGGATAAGTTTGCCAAGCAATCCTTCAACCACTTTTAATGATTTTATAGAAAAATGTTGATATTATAAATGCGTGCGGTATGTGCCTAAATGTCTCCACACATTTCTCTGAAAAAGTGCAATAATAATGAAAGTGGTTATTGCAAACACCATTATGGAAAAGCGAGCAACACCAAAGTGAACCACACACTCCTCCGACATCATATCATCATATCACCGAAAGGAAAACTATTAAAGAGAATGCCATCAGCGGCAAGTTTGTTAGGAGGCGAACAATGGTCATGTACATAATTCTCCCATATCCCATCTATTTCGTCCCTTCTCTCCTATCACACTGAAGTATCAGTAATACTTCTTGTGATATCAGCTATAGAAATCTGTTGTGACGTTGCCGTATAAAAGAGAAAATCCCCAGTCAATACCGTTGCCGTGTTTTTGTTGGTTGCCGCCGTCGAAACAATTTTTCTCCATACTCCGCATTCTGGAAATGTGTCTTTCTCTAGTTATGTCCTATTACTCTTACATCTCGTTATAGCCACTCTAGAGGTATAAAAAGATTCAGTCGCCCATATGCAAGTTAAATTCTTTTTCCTCCGTAATAATGGGATATGTGGTGCTAGTGTTTTTTTCATCATTTTTCTTTTCCTCCGAATCGTCTTTTAGTAGGCAGCATGTGACCGAAGAAATCAGGAAGTATTGTGCCTGATAGCAAAACTATTCCCTCTGCTGCGATTACTTGAGCAACCACAAAAAGCATAATTTTTAGACTCACTTTTATATTTATCACATGCGGCTACAATTCCACAGTCTCATTACCTCTGTTATTGCGGTTGGATTTCGAGTCTTGTTAGAGGTACAATTTTCTCGCTTCTTCGAGTGGGGATCTCTCTAATATCACCCACTTTGTTTCAGAATATTAAAACTCACATAAATGTAATAATAGCTTTTGGGGTATTGGAAACTGATATGGCAAAGATATTTTGTACAATGATCGCTGTCGATTTGCTCCAACCACTTAGACAGGGCATTATAAAGTTAGCGCAATCAACCTAAAACATGAATTTTATTGATTTACTTAAACAAGGTCCGTGTACACGCAAAACCTGTTCCAATGGCTCTCATCTTCGGAGGTGGCAGTGTATTGTGTAGCTCTCTATTTGGATTTTCAATGTCCATAATAAGCTGATTACAAGCTTGCGTGTCAGCATGTGACAAAATACTTTCAAAGCAATTTGGACATCGCCATAGAAAAAAATCTAATGTCTGTACACGAACAAGAAATAATGTACAGACAACGAGCAAGCTGTTTTGCAAATTTGAGGATGATACCTGGTAAATTATACAGTTGAATTGAATAATTTGAAAAAAAGTAGTAAAGTTTTATTAAGATTGTTGTAGGGAGGGATGAGTCGTAACAAGCTCTACCTAATAATTCACAAAGAAGGAGGGGATTGGAGCTACGGGAACAGCAAAAAAGATTAGATTCCTCAAGTTCGAACAAAGAAAAAGTTGATACGGAAAGAGAGCCTCGTCATAGCAATTGAGTCTCCCAAATACTAGCACAGTCCATCGTTCCTTTTTTCTTGCCTTGTATTTTTGTATGACCTTCAATCAGCTACTCATAAACATCACCCACAGAAGCTAGACGCAAGAAGAGGAGAGCGCAATATATTTCATCATTTTGATATTCTTTGAACAAGAAATGGTGGCCGCGGCAGTCAGACATTGTGGTGTGCGTAATAGGTAGTAAATACGTTGTGTATTATTTACTCCGTGAGCAACAAAGGCTGATTCTTGAGACAGCTGCTGTAATATGATTTAGAAGAAGCAAACCACTTTCCTAGAGCAACAAACTCAAATGAGAAATGGTATAGTATTGGCTATGAAATATAGTTTATTAACCACGTTGACTAGTTATATAGAATCTTTCGCGTTTTTTCTTCCTTTCCCTTCTCCACAAATGGCTGGAGTAATGTGCTTTTGCTACTCCCATCTGCTCATGAAATTGTACAAGAGGGAGAAAAAATTACGTTAATGAATCTTCTTCCACCGAACTTTGTATCCCGTGGGCTTTCAAACACAAGGTTCACCTTCTTGCGATGATATTATGATGACCATGCCTTTGCCGATTGTCGACTACGAATGTTTTTTATATTTTGTGCAGAAAGCAGTACAAGCTGGCACTCAGCACCCAACACTCATCATCAGCGTCAAATAGACGACGTCCGTTCCTCTAACGTAATGATAATAATAGTCATAAAAATTGTACCTCTTATGCGATCAAAGTGAGCTTCTGTCGTGGAAAGAAGAGATCTGTGGTGCATTCGCATCCTTGCTCCGACTTCTTATGTGCATGCAGGGAACAAAGCAGGACAAGCTGTTGTTACACTGATACGCAACGGTTTATGATGAATTGTAATTTGTTTATTGATGGTGGTGGTGGCGGTGTTGGTGCCATAAACTCATTATGATTTGTATTGTTTCCATACTCTATCCAAATGTTTCTTGCAGAGCAAGGGGTGGCTTCGGCGGGTCAATTATTTATCTCACTTCACCTGGATCAGATTAATCATACTGGCACAGTCAGATAACGAAGGCAAAGAGATGAAATATGTTTCTTAAGGATTAGTTTAAATACCAGAAAAGTTTTATCAGTAGACGCTCTCGTTGCAATCAATCAGGACAGGACCTCCCAATGACGGCATTTTGTAATTACTGAGAACTCAAAGTATCTATAAACTTTTACCTACTGACTGTGAAATGAGTGACCGGAGAAATTACTACTATCAAATAAAGCATAAATTGTCATGGTAGACTTAATTAAATTGCAGGCAATGCATGTACAAGAATATTTTGCCACCCAGACATGGCCTAGATGTATTTCATATCTGCAGTTATGCACCATGCTTTCATTGCTTTCAGCCATGCGAAATTGGCGGAAAGCAATAATCATTCTTGAAGAAAATGTAAGGAAAATATTTGGAATTTTTTCCTGCTTTCTTCCGAAACTTTTTACAAGGGTTACCCTTTGCAGCAGAAGTGCTCCTAATTTTGTATCAAAGAAACTTTCTTCTTTCGTCTGTCATTTTTCTGCACTAAGCATGTATTACGGTGGCATTCCAAACGAAAATGTACGTCGGTTCGCTTAATATAATATATGCCAGAAGGAAGTTCACGTGTTGAAATACTTTTTGTTGATAAGATTAACAGCATATATTCAGGTTACGGAAATGATTCCCATCGTCATTCCCTTGATATGCTTGTCTTGCTCGTTTAGGCGCTAGTTTAGTGGGGGCATTAGTCAAGGAAACCTCTTCCGTCTCCTTTCTTCTTTATTGTTCTTTTACTGCCAGGCTTTGGTTGCTGGATGTAGGTCGGAAATATTTAGGAAGACGGAGATGATGGAAAAATGTGTTCTCCTTTCCGTTTCATGCACGCTTTATACGTCAAGAAAAAGAATTCGATTACGAAGGTAATGTGTTTGTATTTCTACCATGAAGGAAGAATGCACTGCAGGCCTTCCTATACCACTTAAGTTACACCAGAATGGGAGAGAAAGGGAAGAAGGGAAAGGAATTGGTGGCGAGGTGCACACCTCTGCACAAGAGCGAACGCTAGTGTGAGATAAGACCTGGAAATTCATTTTCTTCTGGTAGATAATGACAACAGATTTTCCTTCCACTCTTTCCATTTATGATGTGGGGGAAGAAGTAAAAGGAAGGTCGTGTACTGAACTGATAAAGTTAAAAGGTAAATACTTGAGATAGCCTGTAAAAAATAATGTAAGTGGAAACAGCACTAAAACCTAAAATACAATCAAATTACTCTGTTGTCGCCTCATTCATGCATCACACACACTGCTTTCTTCCATAAACTCAAATTATTCATAACAAGGGAACTTTTCAACACACTACGCCAGCATTTATGGACAAGCTTTCACAATCTGATTGTGAATTACTGATTGCTCTACGAGGTCAACCTCGTTCACTTTGATACTCTGTATTACCCATTTGACCAATGACCAAAGTATTTACAGTAATGTTTGATGTTTGATAATGAAATAAAATGTGACCATTATAACTAAATGTTTTCACTTCTTTTTACAGGGTGCCGGTAACATACCAAACTTTTGCGATGTCGGCCTCAAAATTTCGGGAGCAATTCCCATCACTCAGACCACAGCTATCGAATTTCCTGAAGTCCTCATGACATCCATTGCTCTGGCTTCGACGGAGCAACATACCGTGGCATTTGTCGGGACCAATCAGGGCATCATTAAGAAGGTATGTGCTCCCTCACTACAACTTTGATCCAAGAATTAGATTAAAATAAATAATAAGCGTATCCTAACTGGTTCTGACTGTGGACAAATAATAGGCGTAATAATGCCGCTGAACTTTCTTTTAATACGTCCAATTAGACCCGCCGTGGAGGTGGGCACAAGCACTACGTTTATCTGGACTGACTGTTCAGAGTTTGCACTGCTAATTTCATACCTGTTTTGCGTAATTTAAAGCTGTTGGCAAATTGAGTTTTGTCGACTGTGATTGTGGCAATTTAGGACTAATTTCTTCCTCCGCTCTAACATTGCGTTAGAAGCCACAAGTAATTAGATGCATTCATAATCTTTCATTTACTGGTTTCATGTAGTCTGTTACGACAGTAAACATAACAAAAGTGGGTTTTACTGGGTTTGTTAACTTAAAGAATTTTCTTGTATTAGCAATAAATATTTGATAAGTGGCAGTTACGCCAACAACAAGTGGTGTCTACCTCAGATACAGTCGTCTTTACATGTGTTCACAAACCAACGGAAAGCCAAGGGAATCAGTAGACAAGTCTTAAGTACAGACAGAGGGGCTTCTGTAGAAAACAATCTTCCTGCCACTTGAATTTGTCTTTAGAGTATGTATTTTTAAGAGGAAGAAATTATCTCATAACTTATATTCACGTTACATTTTCTTGTTTACTTTTAAAAATATGCGAGTAAGGCTTATGCTTATGCGGTGGATTTATGATGCGAAAATCTCACGTATAAAATTGACTCCGTAGCGTGATAAAATCGTTCCTGTCGAGTTAAGTTAGAATTGAAAGAGGCAACAAGGAGAAGAGGAACTGGTGTGTCGGAGGAAACCTACCAACGAGTTTCTCTTTTACATGTGTACACGGAGTGGGACGTCTTTTATTTTATTATGCCTTTCGTATGTGAAGGTATTATCCAAGGAGTGGAGAGAAATTGGCATTGGAAGAGAAAAAAAGAAAAAGGAGCTTGTGAGATTTGATAAATGCCGTGTCGGCTTGCAACTCATAAGCAGTGGATAACCATCTTGGGAGCACCACAGGATACGGTTTTATATTCATACACTGGAATTTTTGTGAGCATAAATGATGCACACTTGTCAGTCACTTAGCTCGTTCGCATAATACCTTTTCTCGAAATCATGCATTATATTTTTGCAGTCGGATAAAATAAATACCCCCTTTCACATTATTATTTTTTGCATCTAATCTGAAAAATTCTAAATACCTGAATTATCTTGGCATTTTTATTTTCGCAATATTTCATGCATGGTAACTAGGTGCTTTGGGACAGGGATTCAGAATCAAAAATCTTCCTTTGCTTGTATTATTTTTATCATGATGCATCATGCACATTTATACCTCAACTCATATCTCTGCAGAAAATTGTAGTCTGTGTATATACTAATTTACAAACCAGTTATTTGGCTAACTCCTCGCACTGTTTCAGGAATGATCTGGAGAGTGAAGAAATTTAATTGGATGAGGTGACCATTCACTTGTAGACGCTTCACCGAATGAAATAGTATAATATCTATTTGTATTCACAGCAATACCATTTTTGTTTTATTTTCCCTGTTTTACTAAGAAAATGATCGAAAGGAGCGAGAACTAGTGTAAATGCATTCATTCAATCTCAACTTGAGTGAAAATCGACGGAAGAAAATTTAAAAGCATTTTTTCGTAGTTTTATAGTAAACAAGAGTGTATCTTAGGAAATTAAATCTGTGAATGTAACAACCAGAACAGCTACGCAAAGAAGCCGGCGTTTTTTTTCTTTTTAAGTCTTAATCTAATTGGGCATAATGTATTTTATAAGACATAAAATCTGGTAATGATGGGAAAACTCTCAGCGCTTAGCTTACGCTAGGCGATTAGTCTCATTTAGTGCAGTTAATGTAATAAATAGAGGAAACGTTCTGCTAAATTTACCGAACTGCTCGATGAAAGGAAGGAGCCAACGTGTGAGAATTTCGAAGTGGAGGTCCAGAGAGAAAAAAAAATCTAAGTAAAGGAGAACTGTGTTGGTGGGGTGAATCAGTTCGAAAATGTTCCAGAGACAAGTGCAAGAGAAAGAAATATGTTGAAATGAAATTGATCGAGATCTCTTTTGCAATTGTATCGGTATAAAGAAAGTATTGTTTACGTCAATGAAAAATGTAAATTTACTGCCAAAAGTAAGAAACCTGACTTTGTACACTCAATAGTTGTTTTTTCATTCGGTGCATGTTTGATTTTCCCGTCCGTTTTATGCTCAGCCATGCATGGCAACAAACATTAAGTTATTTTATTCGGTTTATAGAACTGCAGACTGAAATCGTATCTTCTGTCTTTTTATCTCGTTGCGTTTTCTCTCAAGCTAATAATGTTAGTTATGGGGTTTTATGGATGAAAGCAATCTAAAAATGCAGTCAAAATATACCATTCCGGATCCCGCTTTCCTTCCTGTCTACTCCTTTAGACAGAAGTGGGAATTCTGGTGCAGAAACAGCATTCGAGGAGTACAGTACATTGTCCTTAGCTAAGAGAACCCGTGTAACACCAGTTTCTGATAGAATCAGACAGTTTATCAGTTGGAGAAAACTAAATTAAAGCAAAGCTGGAGGAAAGGGGAAGACTGCACAAGGAGGAGTATGGAAACGAGTCGAGGGAGACGAGATGACCCTTTGTTTTTCTCAATTTATTGTGTAGAAGAGATAGGCTGAGAGAGGCATTTTAAACACGCCTGCCCAGAGTCTCGTCTAGAGTAACGGACACAAACGTTCTACTAATGTAATAATAATATATAGAAAGAAATCAATGTCACTGCATGTAACTTCTTCCAAGTGGGAAGAGCGTCTGCCTCACAGAAAAGTAACATCAGTGAGCAGATCTCATTGAGAAGGAGAGGCAACCTGCTGAGTTCCCAAAGTTTACTTGATTTTAAGATGAACAGCACCTGTCAGTCACCTAAATTTTTAATGACTTCTCTCGTTGTAGCACGCATCCTTCTTCATTCTCTCCTCCTGTGAAAATGTATATTCATCCAAACCATCACTCAACAGAAGGATAGACTAAAAGACTCTTCCGTTGTCCGTGTGTAGCATTTCCCAATGTCGACATTTGGTTTTGACGAAGGATTATTTAATGCACTTCAACCTTTTGAATAAATAAAGGCAATCCGAAAGGAGACTAGGCGTGTGTTAAGAAGAAAGTAAAGTTCATTAAAATACTTTCCGAATGGTAAACTGATGAAAAATTAAAATTATACATGATTTACCTATTCTCTCGCATATGGACATCTCGCATGTGAAAAGCAAAACTTATTTTTGTCGTCTTCAGTCGTCTTTCTCTCTCTCTCTCTATCTGCTTGTCTGTGAACACACATTATTCGTTATCATATTTAGATTAATTCATTTCTGCGTATCTTTTAACTTACGACGAAACTTCATTTAGCTTTCAACATTAAAAATAAAATAAAAACACTTCATTTGTGACATCTCACAAGAAATTTCATCTGCTGAAAATGAAAATAAGAAAAAATCACTTTGCCCCAGTAAAATCCTCTAAAGTAATTAAGATTATTTACTGTAGCCAAATTCTATAGATTCTAGGGATAATGGAATTACAAATAATTTTTAGTTCGCTAAAAGATAAATCGTTTTTAGAAATTATTGCTTACGACAGTTCATCTGTGTTCTTAGCATGTTGCAGGTAAAACTCCACGCCATTCTTATTGTACAGGCGTAAATTATGCGATAGCTTTGCTAATACGTTCAACATGTTTGGCGAATTAGTTTTGTGTTGTCTGGCTGCGTGGCCGTACAGCACCACATTTTCTTTCGTTAATGAAACTAGTCAGTAGAGAATCCGCAGCTGTTGTCCATTCACCATTTTGCTCATAGTTAAGTGAAATTAATGGGTTGCGTAATTCGACGTAAGGAACTATTCCGTCTGTTTGATATTTTACCAATCTTTTGTATTAAACTTCGTAATTTCAAATCCAGAATTGTTTCCAGCTAGGTTACCATTACCACACATTGACAAATTCTGGCAAATTCTCATAAAGTGAAAGCTGAGAACCGACAAAAAATCTAGGTATACCTGTATGCAATTCGTTGCGTAAAGCTGGGAGTTAAATTTCGAGTAAGCTGTGGTCATTAATCTTACCTCAAAACAGCTGAACTAATCCACTTGCATACATTCCCTTGTCTTGTTCGTTCTCTAACTGAAAGATAAATGCAATTGTTACTAATAGAAAATGAATTTTCGTGCAGGGTGCTCTGTTCATGTGACTCGTTCCTTTCGCACTTTTCAGTTTACCTTTATCTGCACAACAATCCCATTCTCATCTCATAATCTTTAACTGTTACTATTCTGAAATAAGCTTCTTATTTCCCCCAAAAAATATGCTATGAATGAGATTTGTGGAAGAAAAACTTGGAAGGCAAAGGAGAATGTACAACACCTTCTGGAATGACTGTGAAAATGATTACCATATATAATATCCATGCTTTTGTTTGGAGAAAGGGTATATTTTGAGTTGTTCATTTCTCCTCTGTTCACAAGACTCAAAAGTAAAACCGTTCGCTAGTTGTTTTCCTCTTGATACTTGGGAAGCAAGCGAGGAGAGAGAGAGAGATAAGTAAGAAAAAAGTTGGATGCACCTTACCCTCCTCCTCTAAAAATTTATGCTTTTTTCCTGAGTACACCAAGTGTAAAGTGTATCTCATTCCATTATTACGTAGAGATTTTCTTGTAGCAAAAAAGACACAAGCTTCATTTCAGCCACCACCGCAACTCCCGTAAAATAAAGCTGCTACTAAATTAAAAAGTTGTAGCTTTATTACATTAGCATAAAAAGATTCTTCTCAAGTAAGTTGAAAACAATGAATCTCCTGCATTCTTTTCCCGTTGTCTGCCTTTTCCAAACTCTAAATGCGTTAAAAGAAAAGAGCTGGGAGTAGGAGCAGAGGGAGAGTATGAAAACTGATTCACTTGATTAGAAATGAGAACGTACTCACTTAACTTCGCGTATCTCTCCACTCTCCTTTGTTGCTTTCCCTATCTCCAAATACTCACGTCCACGCATATCATTTTACCTTGCTTTTGCATTAAAAAGAGATATTTAACAATAAGCCTGGAAAGGTGATACTGCTATTTGCCATCAAGCGATTCTACATAAAAGGCGGAAGTAGGAAGTAAGAGGCTGAGTCGCTGAGTGATATTATATTATGCATTTTCGGTGTACTTGAATTAGATACAGAAAAAATCAGAAACCTGGCTTCGGTTTATGTATTATGCATTTCCTTGAAAGATGCAAGTTAGCTCGGGTGCAAAGTAGTTTAAAGATCAATCCGTTTCACTACTCGCTACTTAGGAATATTGATCCTCTGGCGGTAGAGTTCAGATACGGAATGCATAACAGTGGGAAACCTTCCGACTTCCATTTTATTCCCATCTCTGTGCTTCGTTTTATACTAATGCATAGCTGTATTATTACAAGCACACTTTCACCGCCTTCAGGAATGGTTGCATGAGCGAGAAAAAAATCGTTTTCTCCCTGATGCATTCATTTCCTTCCTTTAATAAAGCGGCTGCACGGGAAATGCACATCGCAACATAACACAGTACACATCACAACACTTGGGATGTAAGACCTAAAAAGTTAGCTCAGGCTGAAACTCGAGGTTTTGCGTTCTTCCAAGCAGTTTACTTTAGTCAACAGATATAATGTGGTACTCTGTTTAGGAGGTCTCAAGAAATTAAGTGGAAATGAGCGAATGCTGGCTAACGTCGCCATCGTTCTCCTTTCTCCGAGAGCATTCCCATTGCCGTAAAAAGAAAAGGGACGTAACTGTGAGAACGAAACGGTTGGTGTTACAAAAAGGGAGAATGAGCTAACAACTTGCACACTTACAGCGAAAACATGTACCAATGATAAGTAAGTTTATGAACTGCTTAGTGGTATGATTGCATGTTTTCGCTGCGGCTGCGACCAAAGAAAGAGAAGCATTTTATTTTATATGCAGTAGCATTTAGAGCGTGCAGTTTTTGCTATTTTGCTATAATGCATAACTTAAAAAATGGCCCCAGTGGGAACATTGAATCAACACAAACCCAAGAGTTACCGCGCTACCATACGCAGTCAATGTCTATATAAATATATACATATAATAAAACTACGGTTGGATACATTTTTCCGGTTTGCTATAATATTGATTATTATCACTATAAGGAAAGCCGAAAGGAGGAAAAGCAGAAAAAAGTTTTCGAGTTTATGTATATAATAATAAGATTAATATTCCTATTTTGGTTGAAGCATCAACGATTTCACTTTATTTACATTTTACGGGTACATTGACTGACAAAAGATTTGACATGTTTTGAGAATGCATCATGCTACTTGTGGGATGCATGTCGTGTATTCATTTATATAATCCTCGGCTCTCAACAACAAAGTAACTGTGAATGTATCGCTGTCTGGTTTCACTACTTCCTTGCGGTAGGCAGGCACATACTGTAAGAAGCGGAAACTTTCTCTCTTTCCACTTTCTGTTATTCAAACATCGGAGGTTGAATAATGCACCCCTGAATTAAGGATGTCAACTTTGCCTCCCCTGAAGAAGTATAGGAGTAGTAATGTATATTAAGAAACCAAACAATTCAAGTACCCCTTATGCTTAACTTTATTAGGCTGAATGTTCGCTAATTTTAACAATTTTATATTCAAACAAGTAAACTTTATTTTTTAGTTTTTACTCAAACGAATAAGACAGAGTTAGCGAAGTTAATACATGTCTACAATGTCATTTTCTTTCAGTCGTATACCAGTATAGAAAAAGTAAAATCTTTTCGTATAGGGAAACTCGAACACCGTAGTTTCTTTGAACGATTCAGAAGGGAATAATTTCTTATGTGCTGAAGGGAACATAAAATACGTGAAATTGTTCTGTTTTTCTTCTTGTTCCTCATTTTTGTAACTACCACCGCCACCATCATCGTCGTGGTTTGCTCATCAGGAAGAAGAAGGCAGAATATCACTCACTCAAGTCACTCACTGAGTAATAAAGGAGCAGCAGTGGTGACATTAGTACCATCATCTTCTATCGCTATGATAATGACGATGATTATGAGTCGGAATCAAGACTCACATGCGAAAGAACCATATCGCTTCCGAGTTACTTATTCTCATCAGCAATCTTCATTCTCTCAAGTTAGTCGTATGCATGCATAAGCAGAGAAAAGGAACAGATTCGGATTATTCATCACTATCACTACGCATAGTCAAATTGTCTTTTGTCTCCTTTTTTCATCTTTTCTCTTTCCTTTCTCTTCTTCGTTAGATAAAAAAATGTTAAATTAAAATCATGGGAGTTGATCACATGATGAGTTCTCTCACTAACAATCGGTAAGAAAGACCTTTTTAATATTCCGGTGGCAAGCCAATCCTGTTGTTTGGTGTGCACTTTGTGTAATAGTAATGTCACAAGTTGAGAAAGAGTTTTATCAAAATAAAAATATGTCTAGTTCTCCGCACGCGGATTGTAAAGAAACGGTTGACTGCTCTCCGGGCCCCTACGTTCTCGAGATGACTAATTTAAAAGGATGACTCTCTTTCTCCTAATGTCATTACGGACTAGGGAAAAGGATAATTTCATCATCTTTCACAAAGTTTAAAATCATCTCTTCATTTTATATGATTTAATACTTGTTTCCAGAAACCAAGCACTGTAGTCTTTCTAATTTGTTGTTCCCTTTTAAAAGTATCACTCTAGAATTTTCACTTTTGCAAAGATGTCACTCGTAAATTTATTGGAACTTTAGAAATACAGAGTTGTCGTGGTTGGAAAAGTTTAAGAAGTGACCCGACAAAGAGGATGTGATTAACAAATAAAGATTTGGCCTACTACCATATAAACACTTTAAATGTTTGGATTAGTAATTTGGCTTTTACATAAAAAATATCATATATTAATTGAAATTTATTCGCAAACACAAAAACGACGAACTAAAGCTAAGTCAACAGTATGATTTTTATTTGCAATTGCCGCTTTATATTTAGAAATACGAATATAAATTTTAAAACTACCTACTAAAATCTCCAAAAACTAATCCATGGGCCACTCGGAACTTTATTTACTAACTGAATTACACAATTGTTGTAACTATTCTGTTTTATGAGGGTATTTTTCTGAGAGCATTCGTACATCCTACTTTGGACAGAAATAACATATTTCATTCATGATTATATGGAGCATTATTGGCATATAAACGGTAGCCAAGTACTTGAGCGTGTGTGTAAACGTGCATAGAGGAAAATGTACGTCTAACGTGTGTCAAGCTGTGGTTTTCCCGATTACACTGATGAATGCCTAGAAGAAGTGAAACCCAAAACTTGAAATCTTACGAGCATGCACAGTTCGTTGAGTACAAGAGTGAAAGAAACAAGGATGGCAAAGGATGGAAAGAACCCCAGTGAAAAAAAATCGCTCTCTTGCCTTGACTACGCTAGCATGAAATTTTATGATGCACTTCGGTTTGGGAATCTATGAATACGATATTTAGACATGCTAGCTGCGACATGAAGTATGAAGTATTATAGTTGATAAGAATATAAGAATAACTACCAGGTTCCAGTGCCACCCCAATATGAATGATTTTCTTTTAGGAGAAATAACATGCATAAGATGATACCACGACTACCGTCATCTATTAGATGGAATAAACCAAAAAGATTCGCATCAGACCGGAACATAACTTTGGATATGGATCAAACCAGGGAATCACCCGAAAAAAACATTTTTTCTCAACTTTTTCATGTTCTGTGATGTTCAAAACAGTATAAAGTTATGTTTCTACTTCTGTGAAAAGCCTGAGTTGCCTCTGTATCTAACTAGTTGCTACATGCTATAAGGCACATCATTTCACCGTTGCCCTGCGATTCTTTACTTTCTTTTAACTTTTTCATCTCTTTCTGTTGGATTGGTACGAATGAATAAAAAGAAGGTAGGAAGGGGTATAGGAAAAGAGGAAAAGAAACGACATATGATGATATAACGATCCGTTGGTTGCTCAGTTAGTTCTACTTGCGTTGACAAGTCCGGTGGTCCACCGGGAAATCGTGGCTTCACTTCTTCAGAGAAAGAAATAGCAACTTTACGTCTGTGCACGGGCGTTTCTCTTTTTTCTCTCTCTTCCAGGTTTTTTGTAATAAAAGACTTGACTGTCATCATATCATATTCATGCAGTTATAGTAGTGTCGTCCATTTTTTCATTCCTCTCTTCCTTAAAAACATGAATTCACTCACCATCAGTCAACAAAAATGGGATTTTTCCAGGGAATGTTCACTACCGCATTGTGTTCATTCACTTGTCGACTTCCTGCTCACCAGCCAAAAAGTTTGCTGAACTTCTTTGTTGGGGTCTTGTCTGCTCGCATGGCCCTGTGAAAAAATAGCACAGTGAAGTTGCTGCTCTTTGAGGAATGCCTTGAAGCGATAGCAGCAAATGTTAGATATTCTTTGAGTTTCGCAGTTATTTCTTGATACTGTCATATATGATTTGCATCTGCTATCCTCATCTTTGATTATGCCAGTTATTTGGGTGATATCTTATGCATGGTTCAAGCAAAACTTTCTTACTCATTCCATTGTTTTGTACTTTGGAGTTACATGCATTAGCATACAGAAGATAAAGTATATTTGTTTCTCCTAAGATCACCTTATGACGCAGTTTACTTTCTGTACGCCTTCACTTTAATGTCCTCAAGTAATGCTTAGCTTTATGTCGATATAAATAATTTCGCATATAGCATCCACGCAATAAAATATCCATAATAAGAGCGGCTTGGATACGACCACTGTACTCACCAAAGTTTTTCAAGTACTTAATTATACCTACTCACTTTATGCGCCCGCGGTCAACATCGGACGGATACTCGTCCTCACAACTTTTGGCTTTGTTGAGAAACCTTAGTTTGTTCCCAATTTGTATGGTGATTCCTCTGTAACTGGTTTTCTACATGCGATCATATTGAAAAATCTTCCTTACTTCAATATTTGCTGGGGTGAATCGATGAATGAGCTAAAGGGAAATGTAGCCGTTGTCAAATGTGACGGATGATATTAGCTTTTGTCCAACATCCTCTTTTAGATAAATCAATTGGAGTAAAGATGCAATTTTGATACCTTCCTCAGTTAAGAGCTGCTGCTTTCACAAATAAATATTAAATTAATATTGTTTTAGAAACTTCACTGCACAGTTTCCATAGGAGTGGAAAACGATACAGTTGGGTTGGTCCCTACGGTTCAATTTTAATTTCATTGCATCCATGTATCTTCATCCTCTTGATTCTAGATCTCGCCTATATCATTGAGGGAAATCGAATCCCATTATGATTTTGATCTGGGACACCAATGCAGTGTTGGGCTATAGAACGACTTTACAGTTGATAAGATTTGGAATTCCAACAAAAGTAAACTACGGCAGTAGAACGGGTCTCAAATTTTTGTCAAGAATTCTTCACGCGCTCTCTCCTTGTAGAGCCTAGTTCTAGTCCGTGGATTGAAAGTCTACTTTTACTGGAAACGGAACTAAAACACCAGCTTGAATACATCTTAATTTTCTAAATATGTCCAAGGCAGTAAATATAAGAAGACAATAATGAAGAGAAAGGGTAAAAAATTGAAAATACAGACGGTTTTTCTTTACAAGAGAAGTGGAGTGGAGCTAAATCCAAGTCTGCTTAATATTGGAGTGGATGTATTTTTT